>MU740237.1:169383-180318 GCA_026770625.1 Nicotiana glauca
GGGGGGGGGGGGGGAGTCCGAAACCTAAATGCCAATATTTTGGACTCAAAATACGTTTTTACTGTTGTATACGGCGAAATCAGAGTGTCTAATTTCTTGCTATCAATTCGTTCGGAAGATCATCTCGAGGCCCCGAGGTTGCGAAGCTGGGACCGAGTTCTCTCCCTCGAGGTTCGTTGAGGCCCGACCTAAAGAGGATATAGATCGAGGCTAGGGTAAAATTGGGAGTTCCCAAGGCATGCGGCTAAATCTGACAAAGCCAACCTACCTAGAGCTTGTATCAAGACGTCGCGTCTAAGCCGTCCCATCTCCATGCCTTTACAACTAATACATTTTTTATACTATGACAGGATTCCTCTCCTACATAAAGGGGATCCTCACCACATTGTAAGGGGATGCTGTTACTCCAACCATTCTACACAAGATCAATAATAACTCTCTCTCGTTTCTCTCTAACTTACTCGCTCGAGGCTACTCTTTCTATTAATTTCTTTCATACTTGTTCTTTATTTATTGCTTGATATTGGCCATAAAGAGCCTTCTTTAATTATATCCTAACTGTTATTCCTTTCACGGCTACCCCCGATAGCTCGAGCTCAAGCCCATGCATCGACCTCGAGGCCTTTCATCGATCATTCCGAAGCCTGGGCAGCAAGGCCCTCGATTTGATTACTGCCCCGTTTTAGCTTGTACTTCATTGTTAAACTTTACATATTTAGCATCTACCGCTCTAACAACTAGCATAAAAATAGATTATGTATTTTTAGAGTCCCATTTTCAAATTTAATTGTTATTACATTTTTACGGTAAAGAGTTTGGCGCCCACCGTAGGGCTAAAAATAATAGTGATTATTTTCTTTTCGGTTTCATTACACAAACGTAAGTTATCTTTTACACTTTTTCTTATCCAAGACCTTTTTATTTCAGGACAAAATATCTGGCTCAGTAAACAGAGTGGAGAATGACAACCTCGAAAATCACAGAGAAAACGGTGTGGCTATTCCAGTTGTCGGTGCGCCATCGCAGAATCCCAATAACGTGCCCGGACCAATTTCAGTGGACGCAAATTCGCAGGATGCACAACAGGTCGACGAAACCTCACACACTGATAGGAGCATATGGCATAAGAAGCCCAAAAAACCCCAATCCGGGATGAACATGAAGTTAGTCTTCATGTTATTTTTGAAATATTGCAAGCACAGCAGTTAGCTATCGCTCAGTTGCAAAGCCATCTGAAGACTCCCAGCACAGTAGCACCGGAAATAGCTCCCTAGCCGAACAGGTACTCGAGAGATCGACCAATAACGAATCAATAGCCGACCCAGCCATAGTAAAAATGCTTGAGGATCTCACCAAAAGGATAGAATCGGGTGATAAAATGATAGCAGCTGACGACAGGAAGGTCGAGACCTACAACTCTAGAGTCGACTAGATCCCGGATGTGCCCCTGATCCTCAAGGGCGTGGATTCAAAGAAGTTCATACAAAGGTCGTTCCCCGAGGAGGCGACCCCAAAACCCATTCCAAAGAAGTTCAGAATGCTGGAACTCCCTAAATACAACGGGACCACTGACCCTAATAATCACGTTACAGCCTACACCTGTGCGGTAAAAGGCAACGATATAAAGAATGACGAGATTGAGTCCGTGTTGTTGAAAAAATTTGGGGAAACCCTCTCGAAGGGGTCCATGATGTAGTATCACAACTTGGCTCCTAACTCCATAGATTCATTCTCTATGCTAGCAGACTCCTTCGTAAAGGCACATGCCAGTGCCATCAAAGTAGCAACGAGGAAGTCTGACATTATCAAAATCAAGCAAAGGGAGAATGAGATGCTGTGGGAATTCGTATCTTGCTTTCAGATGGAACGGATGGAGCTATCGCCAGTCTTTGAGGACTGGGCAGTACGAGCCTTCATTCAAGGTTTGAACGAACGAAGCTTGGTGGCTTCAAAACAACTGAAATAGAACCTGATGGAGTACCCAGCTGTGACTTGGGCAGACGTCTACAATCGGTACCAGTCGAAGATCAGGGCTAAACAAAGAAAGGTATCCTCGAAGATAGGACGAACGCCTCGAGGGGCAACCTACCTCGCAATGATTGGAGAGTGGATCGATGACAGGATCCTTGAGGACTCATCAATAGAGCCAGGTTCGATCGGAATGTAGTGATAACGG
Organism: Nicotiana glauca; assembly: GCA_026770625.1. Classification (NCBI taxonomy): domain Eukaryota; kingdom Viridiplantae; phylum Streptophyta; class Magnoliopsida; order Solanales; family Solanaceae; genus Nicotiana; species Nicotiana glauca. The sequence continues at coordinate 171,560 of MU740237.1, forward strand.
GTGCGCCCCAATTGTCAAAATACAACTTCAACACTGATGTGTCGTACGTCGTGTTCGCCATCAGTAAAATCAGAGATGCCAAGTGTCCCAAACCTATATAGTCGGATCCTTCGCAAAGGAATTACAACATGGTATGCGAATTTCACAATACGCACGGCCACAGGATTGAGGATTGTCATCAGCTACAAGAAGAGGTATCTCAACTGCTTAACAAAGGACATCTTCGGGAATTCCTTAGTGATCGAGCCATAAATCAGTTCCGGGAAAGGGAGTTAACCAAGAAGAACGAGGCAAATGAGTCGCAACATGTCATCCACATGATCATGGGGGGTGCCGACGCCCCGCAGGTGCCCGTAATAAGAAGAATGAAAATATCCATCACCAGAGAAAAGCGGACCCGGGGATATATTCCCAAGGATTCCCTTACATTCGGCAAAGAAGACACCGAGACCTTGTCTCAACCTCACAATGAAGTGGCTGGTAATCTCTTTCCTTGTAATTTTTTGTCAAATAAAATATGTACTTATGGATCCAGGTAGCTCGGCTAATATTGTTAGGTCGAGGGTGATAGAGCAGCACAGATTGCTCAAAAATCTCGTGCCCGCCACTCGAGTCCTCAACGGTTTCAACATGTCAAGTGAAACAATGAAAGGAGAAATCATCCTTCTAGTCACTGTGGTCGGCATGACCCAAGATGCCAAATTCCATGTCATTGAAGGAGACATGAGGTATAACGCCTTATTCGGGCGGCCGTGGGTACGCTGCATGAGAGCTATGCCCTCCAACCTTCACCAGAATTTCGAGTGTTAGAATTGGGTTATAAGCTTATCATCTTGAATAAAAGAGAATATCCTCAGATTTGCTTGAGCTAATGTGCTCAGCTGAGTTCCGGTAGCACGTGTAGGTGCATGAAATGTTTAATAGTGATTTCAGATAACTCCAGCACAGTTCTTAGCACGTTAACGTATGTTTAAGTGGGAGAGAATGTAACGACCCGATAGGTCATTTTGAGCTCTTGCGCTTTATTCAACAGTTTGAGACCATGAGTAGCTTCACTTCAGGTATTATGACTTGTGCGCGTGGTCGGAATTGAATTTCGAAAAGTTCAAAGTTGAATTGGAAAGAAAATTCTCATTTTAGATGCATTAAGTTGAAAGAGTTGAGTAAGGTTTGGTTTTTGAGTAAACGACCTCAAAACCGGGATTTTAAGATTCCAACAGGTTCGTATGATGATTTTGGACTTGTCCGCATGTCCAAATTGGATTTTTGATGACCCAAGAGCATTTCAGCCCATATTGTGAAAGTTAGCATTTTTGGAAGAATTTTATAAGTTTGGGTTAAAGTGTTATCGATGTCCGTTTGGGATTCCGTGCTTGGGAATAGCTCCGTATGTTGATTCTAGTATTGGGAGTGCTATCATAATTGGATTTGGAGGTTCGTAGTTCATTTTTGAGTCATTTGGCGAAAGTTAGAAATTTGAAGGTTTTTGAGAAATTTGACCGGAAGTGGACCTTTCGATATTGGTGTCGGATTCTGATTTCGAAAGTTTGAGTAGGTCCGTAATATCGAATATGACTTGTGTTCAAACTTTAAGGTCAATCGAACGTGATTTGTTAGGTTTCAGTATCAAATGAAGAAGTTTGAAGTTCTAAATTTCATAAAGCTTGAATTCAAGTGCGATTCATGGTTTTAGCATTGTTCAATGTGATTTGAGGCCTCGAGCAGGTCTGAATTATGTTTTTGGATTGCTTGGTGTAATTGGAGGGGGTCCCGGGGGCCTCGGGTGGATTCCGAGTTTTTAACGGATCAAATTTAGAGTTTGAAGAAGGAGTGAAGGAGCTGCCATTTGGTGTAACCGCACCTGCGAGGCTTGGGCCGCAAGTGCGGAGCCACAAAAACGGCTTGGGAGTTGCAGAAAAGGGAAGGAGAGTAGGTGCGAGGGAATATCCCCACCTGCAAAGGCTCGGATACAGATGGGCGATCGCAGAAGCGGAAGGTGCTGGGTTAAGTTAAAGTCGCACCAGCGATGGATTTTCGCAGGTGCGGAGCCATAGAAGCGGCATTTGGACCGCAGGCCTGAGAGGTTGGGCCGGGTAGTGTGTTCTTTAAAAAATGAGTTTTGGCTCATTTTCCACACCTTTTTACTTTGGTTGGGAGATTTTGGGGCCTTTGAAGAGAGGGACTTCATCTTCAATCATGAGGTAAGTTACGGCCACCTATTGTAAGGTTAAATACATGGTTTTATTGTGGATTCAAGCATGAAAATTGGTAGGAATTTGGGATTTTGGAAGAAAAACCTAGAAATTGGTATTCTTGGATTTTTACCACGATATTGGGCATGAAATTGAGAGTAAATTATATATTTGAGTTTGTGAGGTTATGGGTAAACTTTATCTTCAAAAAATTTCAGAATTTGGGCACGTGGGCCCGAGGGTGATTTTTATCGACTTTTCGAGCAGGATTAGAAATTATTATAAATTTGATTATAATGAGTGTTTGAGCATATATTAATGGGTTTGCGCAATTATTGGCTAGTTTTGGAGCATTGTGCATCGATTTGGTTCATCGGAAGGGCTTGGAAGCTGGTTATGGAACTTCGGATCGAGGTGAGTCTCCTTTCTAACCTTGTAAGAGGGAATAAGCCTTGTAGGTGAAATAATTAAATATGTGCTCCTTTTTGTGGGGGCTACGTGCGCACGAGCTGACGAGAGTCCGTGCGTAGCTACTATTATGCTTAAGTCCGGGTAGTCTAGGACTCAAAAGCATACTTTACTTGTAATATTTGAAATCTTGTTTTCAATTTAAAATGCTTAAATCATATTGAATTGGTAAATAAATTTCTAAAGAAATTAAACATCATTTTTCTTGACCGTTAAAGAGAAGTTGCTATTTCGTTGGGTAATTGTTTTCCTGATGGATTCCTGATTGATTGTGTGATGTGTTTATTTATATTTGACCACGCCACATGTATTATTCGCGAACAGGGTAGTAGATGCATCTATGGTTCGCGCCATTCAACCCTCTAGCAGAAGACAATTATATATTGTTTGATCGGGCCGAACGTCCTCGACATGATTTGTGTATGTTTGTATTGCTTGCCTTGACATTTATGAATAATGATATTGCCTCTCTGGTCCGAGATAGATTGATAAATCTTGAAATACAAATTTTGGAAATCTCTTATTATAAAAAGAATTATTTACCTGCTTCATGCTTTGAGTTTGAAATCCCTTTATAAAATCCATGCTTCTACACCTTTTGGTATTTATTTATTGGACCACTAGTGAGTGTCGAAGTCGACCTCTCGTCTATACTTCTTCGAGATTAGACGGGCTACTTACTAGGTACATGTTATTTTCGTACTCATACTACACTTGCTGTGAATTTTTATTGCATAGGCTCATGTACGTCTAGTGGCCTCGTTGGGCGTAACGACATGGTTGAAACGGAGACTTAGGTAAGTTGCATCTCACGTGACGACCCGTAGCCAGCACAGTCTCTTTCAGAATATGGTATCTCTTTACTGTCCAATTGTATTCCGGACAGTTATCGTGTTGTACTTTATTTCTTAGAAATTGCTTATGCACTTGTGACACCGGGTTCTGGGGTGTATATGGGATTATTCAATATTGAAAATCTGTTAAAGATACTATTATTTATTCAGTGAAATTTATCATTCATTGTTTAAATGCAAGGGAAAGAAATGATTTCGAAAATACTAAAATGAGAATTTAGTTAACTTTTTAGTGTTGGCTTGCCTGACAGTGGCGTCCGGCGCCATCACGGACTTTAATGGATTTTGGGTCGTGATAACATGGTATCAGAGCACTAGGTTCCCTTAGGTCTCACAAGTCATGAGCAAGTCTAGTAGAGTCTTGCGGTCTGTACTTATCTTCCAAAGGCTACATGGCTGTTAGGAGCATTTTCCTTCTTGATTCCTCATCGTGCGGTTTGATTCCTTTGAGTATTATGCCTTCATTTCCTTTCCTATTCAATATTATATGATGCGGAGAACTTATTACCAATTGGAAATTGAGGAATTTTAATGACACTACATATGTGGTGGGGATATTCCCCCCTGCGTGGTTGTTTGGGCTATTATCGTCGCCTTGCGAAAGGATATTCTATTATTACAGCTTATTAGATGTGCTTCTGAGAGCTTTGAGGCTATGCACAGGTTGCTATGATGCTCATGAATGGTTATCGTAGTATTGATGTGATGGTGGGATACTTGCCCATGTGTTGTGGCAGTGAATGACTTGAAAGGAGGTATACTTAGTGTGTGATTCAGATATTCGGTATTTTATTCCCGACGGAGGAAAGCCAATCGAACTATAAATGATCAGGTTTGGGTTGATAGAGTAACGAGACTTGGCGTTTTCAAGTGTAGTGGAATTTTCATCTGCGGCATGGTGTCGTTGTCCTCGATTGAATATGTTATGTTCGCCGGTGTTATGATCTTCTACAATTCGCCTTTGGGGCAAGATATTGTGAGATAGTATGGAAGAAGCGTCTGTCGGAGATCTTGGGGTGCGATGGTTCAGGATTGAATCAATGTTTCTAATGTCGACGGCTTGAGAAAGATAATCTTCGGAAAGGTTTAAAGTTAGTAGCTGTCAATTGGTTCAACTGCTACTGAGATAGATTTTAATCTAAGGCATCAGCTGAGTAGCAAAGGATGAGAAAGGACATGTGGGAAGCGTCAGGTAGTGTTTAAATTTCTAGAAGGCTAGGTGTAAGAAGAAAAAGTCGAGTAGCTGCTTAAAGGAGTGAGTTTGACCAAAGTGGGAGAGTGGCAGAGTAACATATAGGTTCAGTGGAAGGGTAACTATCCGCCTCGAGGAAATTTGGAGTGGTTTGGGAATTTTAGTGGATCGTGATCGGGACTACATGCTTAATTTGAAATATTGGCTTTTCTACGGTGGGAGATTGGATGAAACAGAAAGAGGGTTTCTTGATAAGAAGAAGAATACAATATAACTTTGCATTGAAAGATGTTGTCGCACCTTTAATTGATGTCCATAAGAAGTGAACTAACTAGTACAGTTGGTAAATGAGCACGGGCTTAGGATGGGTTATTCATGTCGTGGTGATTGTACCACGTGCAATGTCTTTGGGAGATCTCGGCATGTAATTTTCATAGGTGAGTTATCTCCTGTGATCAGGTCAGCGGTTGCGTGGTAGGCGAAGCTTCTGCAGAGGATTTTACTGACCATCTAGTAAGAGGTCGAATATGTAAATATTTCTAGAGATTCAAATTGTTCATAAAATGCTAACAGAAGGATTTCGAGGAATTGGTATATCAGTTGAGGATGCGAATATGCGTGCAAGGAGGGTATGAAACGGTTCGGGGTTTGGAGACAATGTTGTCTCATGGAATGGGGTCACTAATAGTGAGTGCGGATTTAGTTTGGTGATGTAAGGAATGGAGCTATTATTATCTCTAAGGCAAGTTAAGGATTAATTAGAAGAAGTTAGATTGGTTAGCCACAGTTGAATTGACATAGTGGTGGCGGTACGTGCGAGGCTCGACGGCCGCCGTAATTGATTTTATTTGGAAGTATTCAAGTATTATATCCTATTATTTATAGGCGGATCCCGGAACGTTATGGTGGTTCAGACCACTACTTGAGGATTTGAATGTTCTATGGTTATGAGAAGTTACTCGCGTGTTGCTATGGTTCTCTTGGAATGAGTTAAGTAAAAAGTTTCTAGGTGATGAAGCGTTTACCCTATTAGTGGTTTAGGAGTTATGATGAAATTATGGTGCTCTCGCATATTGGCATGTTAAGTGCAGTGAGCGGTATAAAATTTGGAAGTAAGGATTAAGGTTACGATTTTGTGTTGACAAGGATGACACGAGCTCGAATGAGCAAGAAAAGGATTTGGATGTTTAGAATAAGTTGGTATTGTCTTCAGCGTCACCTGAGATCGACGTTTTTATAGGAGGCATTGCATCTTGGTTACAGATTCCTGATATGCTTTACAACATTAGTGTGACCGGTTGTATGGATGTGAAGACTCATTACCTAGTGTGTAAGGTTGTGATAGACTATAATTATGTTATTTAGTCAATTATTACGCTCTAATTTACTGCACTTTAGTTGAGTTTGCACTTTGATCGCTAGTATTTTGCACTAAGTGTGTGTTTTATGCCTTGTAGGAGTGATTTCGAGCTATGTAAATGTTATGGAATAAATTCAAATGATTTGAAGATTTGAAGTATGAGTAAAATCCCAAGGAATTAAGCTGGGATCATATTTGTGGATCAACGGATGATAGAGCAACGAAACGAAGAATCGAGTAAGAATTTTGCACATTATCTAGTAAAATGCACATAACTTTTCTCTGATAAACCATTTGGGCTACAAAATATATGGTTGGAAAGCTAAATCAAAGGGAAACAAAATTCATGTTTTACATTTTTCCAAATGCTAAACGAAACAGGGTGAAAATGCGGCTGAAACCACGATCGTGGACCTGGACACGGACTGAGGCAGTGCATTGGGAAAATACCGCGCGCGGACCGCGAGCGTCCAGACATGAAAAATTATGTTTTTTCACGTAGGAGAAGGTACAATTGTTTAGGACCGACCCTACTTGGTATATATACATGGAAAATATTATTTTAAGGTGGTTGGACAGATTTTTGACACAGATTCGACCTTAGGAGGCAGAGACACAATCGGACTAAGGCGGGGAATTCTTCTATAAGTTTTTCCTTCATCTTCCTATTTTTCCTTGTTTGTTATGACTTTTAGTATTGTAGTTTACATACTACTATGAATAGCTAATTTGTTATCTAGGGTTTTGATAGAACCTTTTGTAGGATAAATTCTTGTTATGTTTTTATATAATTTGGTCGTTGGATTTCTCTACTTGTTCAACTACGTGTTTATTATTGTTGATTGAATGACCATTGATTGACTGTGCCTATTTATTATGTGTTGCTTGAGAAAGGATGCATATTTATGTGGTTGTTGAACAACGTCACTCCTAACGTATGTGAGAAATCAATACAATAGGTTGAAAGGTTTGATTTAGAAATAACAAATCCTTGACGTGGTCATAGTGAGCGGTTAGATAAAGCCAACTAGCGTAGTTTGAGAATATATGTATAGTAAATTGTTGTAGTTTCTCGAGAGAGAATTATGGTACCTAAAGTGCTCACGATCAGTAAAGAATATATTGGCAAAATTGTAGGAAACATAGCTAGAAGGATTCTGACAATTGGGGAAATCATAACTCTAGACCTCCTTAATTTAGTCTCCAACCCGTTATCTCGTTAGTTGATAATTTTATTGATTTCTAGTATTTGCTAGTTAATTAGTTAGAACTATAAATCTCAATCTTTATAATTTAGAAAATTGTTCAAACTTGTCTTCTTAGTGATATTAAACAGATATAGCTAAGCCTTAGTTCTCTGTGGCATTCGATTCTGGACTTTTAGGCCGGGTTATATTTGCAGCGACTACTTATCCTTTTTAGGACTAGAGTTGGGCGTGATCAAATATTGGCACCGTTGTCGGGGAACTAACGGTGTAGTTGTAGCTGTATTCTGACAAAGCCAACCTACCTAGAGCCTGTATCAAGGCGTCGCATCTAAGCCATCTCATCTCCATGCCTTTACAATTAATATATTTTTTGTACTATGACAGGATTCCTCTCCTATATAAAGGGGATCCTTAACACTTTGTAAGGGGCTGCTGTTACTCCAACCATTCTACACAAGATTAATAATAACTTTCTCTCTAACTTACTCGCTCGAGGCTACTCTTTCCATTAATTGCTTTCATACTTGTTCTTCATTTATTGTTTGATACTGGCAATAAAGGGCCTTCTTTAATCATATCCTAACTATTATTCCCTTCCCAGCACCGCGACAGCTCTAGCTCGAGCCCAAGCATCGACCTCGAGGCCTTTCATCGATCAGTATGAAGCCCGAGCAGCAAACCCCTCAGTTTGATTATTGCGCTGCTTTAGCTTGTACTTCGTCGTTAAACTTCACATATTTAGCATTCACTGCTCTAAAAACTAGCATAAAAATAGATCACGTATTTTTAAAGTCCCATTTTCAAATTTAATTGTCATTACCATTTTAGCGGTAAACAACTGTGTAGAAAAAGATACTTTTCTATATATAACGCGGTATAATAACGCGCTATAGTTTAACGGTATTTTCTGCCGTTAAAGTAGAGCGCAATATAATAACGCATTATATAGAGCAATATAATAACGCGTTATACATGTTTGTGGGCCCACCAATTAGTCTCCTGAATTTAACTGACATAACTGTAACTCAAATATATATATATATATATATATAGTGCGTATTATAATGCGTTATACCTGTTTATAGGCCCACTAATAAGTTTTCTACGGTTAACTGACATAACAATAATTCAAATGGGTATAGCGCGATGTAATACCATGCTATAGATAAAAGAATTCAGACCCTCGAGCTAGGCATTGCCTTATTTAAAGGCGTTAGAATTCTATGAAAATTCATTCAAAAAATATTTTAATTTCCATTCAAACTTTTCTTCTTGTTATCAAGAAATTTTTATAATATCTGAAGAGCCAAAAATTAAGGTTTCATTATATTGGGGTGGGGGTGGGGGTGGGGGTTGAGGTTGTAACGGAGAATAACTCAGTGAGGTATAGTTCATCTCCACAATGTCATGTTAAATTGCCACTTACAATAGAGTATGATACATTGGTATCGTTGTTATGTAAAAAAAATGAGTATGAGGAAACAT
>MU740237.1:186863-218033 GCA_026770625.1 Nicotiana glauca
GCATCCAATGACCCCCAAAATCACACCTGCTCTTCCTCTCCTCCTCCGCATGCCCATGACACCAATATCCCCCTTTGAATCCTACCGGAATCCCCCAAAATCCCCAAACCCTAGCTGCCACCATGGATTCCTCTGCCGTGTCCGGCGGCGGCACCACCAATCCTCACCAAATGAACACCCTAGAGCCCCCTTGACCCCCTCTTCCTAAATCCCAGGCCAGTTACCCTCGAATCATAGCCAAACTCGTCGAATGTTAAACCCGGTTCTAGACCTAAAACTCCAAACAAATTCAAACTCAAGATTTCAGTAAAGTTTGCGTCTAGCTCGATGTTATTCATGTGTTCTTGATAAGAACACCTGATTAATGTCAGACTCGACCAAGAAATTTTGAATATTCGAAGTTCTTATAGTCCGGGCTATGCTTAGGTATTGTGTCTTTATTTCTGCCTCCCTTTGAAAACTCCTTTTCACAATCAATTGAAAAAAATATAGCTAGCCTGGTTCTTCAGGCAGGCTCCTGACTGCTGACTTGAAATGTATTCCTCTATTCTTCAGGCGGGCTCCTGACTGCTAAAACTTGAATGTATTCCCTGCTCTCCAGGCGGGCTCCTTAATGCTCTCCAGAGCTGTCACACCTCTTCTGGCTCGACTTGGCATTTCTTGAAGACTGATCAGAAGGTCTTTCTTTGGACCGTAATGCAGGTTTTTGGACAGGGTTAGAAAGAAAGGGTATCAAAAGGCTCAAAACATTTGAGAGGGGGTTTAAAATTACAACTTCCAGAATCAAATTTCTCACAATAATCAGAACCTCTGCCCCAGTTTCTTGCTTGGGGACTTTTGGATTTTTATTATGATGGGACCGAACCGTGAAGCTGCCTCCGTATCCTTAAAAGGAATTAGGTCGAACGTAGTTCATGAGACTACTTTTGCTGTTGCTATTTTCTTTTCTTTTTCTTCTTTTTTCTTCTTTTTTTCTTTTTTCTTTTTCCCTCCTTTTCTTCTTTTTGTTGTTTTTTTCTTTTCTTGTTTTTTTTCTCTTCTTTTCTTCTCTTTCTTTTCATTGTTTTCTTTTCTCTTTTTCCTTTACTTATCTTTCACGCTTGCGTTTCTACTGATTCCAAAAGAGGGGTATGAAAGAAAATAAATGAGGCTCAAAGGGGGGTAACAAGGGATAAAGTGTTTGGATAGCAGAACAAAATGCCTTCGTCATTCCAATCTTCAAAATATGCCAAGTACAAACAAATGAAATTAATTCAAAGGAAATCATACATAATATCTCTTAACCGCATCAGAATTGATGGCCATTTCAACACACTTGCCTTCTATGTCTGTCAAATACAAAGCACCATTGGACAACACTCTCGTCACGATGAACGGCCCCTGCCAATTTGGGGCGAACTTGCCTTTGGCCTCAGCCTGATGTGGAAGAATACGCCTCAACACTTGCAGACGCACTTCGAATTTTCGTGGGCGCACCTTCTTATTTTATGCTCTCGCCATTCTCTATTGATACAATTGGCCATGACATACTGCCGCCTATCATTTCTCATCGATCAAACTCAACTGCTCCAAGCGGGCTTTGACCCGTTCATTATCATCAATTTCAGCTTCTGCAACAATCCGAAGGGACAAAATTTGCACCTCTATAGGTATCACTGCCTCGGTGCCATACACTAACAAATAAGGATTCGCCCCTACTGAAGTACGAACAGTAGTACGATAACCCAGCAATGCAAAAGGCAGCTTTTTATGCCACTATCTAGAATTCTCCACCATTTTTTGCAGTATCTTCTTTATATTCTTGTTGGCATCCTCAACTGCTCCATTTGCCTTGGGGAGGTAAGGGGTGGAATTGCGATGTATAATCTTGAATTGTTGACATACCTCTTTCATCAGATGGCTATTAAGATAGCCTAATTGTCTGTAATGATCACCTTTGGTATCCCAAACCGACAAATGATGTTTGAGTGCACAAAATCAATCACCGCTTTTTGGGTCACAGACTTGAACATTTTAGCCTCAACCCACTTGGTGAAATAATCAATAGCCACCAAAATAAACCTGTGCCCATTTAATGTTGCTGTCTCAATTGGCCCAATGACATCCATGCCCCATGTAACAAAAGGGCAAGGTGCAGACATTGTGTGCAATTCCGATAGTGGGGAATGAATCAAATCTCCATGCACTTGACACTGATGACTTCTGCACAAAAAACTAATACAATCTCGCTCCATAGTAAGCCAATAATAACCTGCTCGGAGAATATTCTTTGCTAGCACGTATCCACTCATATGTGGTCCATAAACTCCCGAATGTACTTCAGCCATAATAGCTGTGGCCTGTCTAGCATCTATGTATCTCAACAACCCAAGATCTAGGTTCTTTTGTACAATACCCCTCCACTGAAGAAAAACCCACTTGCGAAACGTCGAATTGCTCTCGTTTGATCCCCTGTGGCCTGTACTGGAGACACTCTCATTCTGAGGTATTCTTTGATATCGTGGAACCACGACTCACCATCACGTTCTTCTTCCAACTTATTATAGTAGGCATGCTGATCATGGACCTGAATCTCTAGAGGGTCCATATAGGCTTTATCTAGATGATGCAACATTGACACCAACATAGCCAAAACATCGGTAACTTCATTATGAATCCTTGGAATATGCCTAAATTCTATTGATTGAAACCGTTGACAAAGATCATGCAAATATTGTTGGCACGGTATAAGCTTCAAATCTTGTGTTTCCCATTCTCCTTGAATCTGGTGTACCAGGAGGTCCGAGTCACCCATGACCAAGACTTTCTGGACACCCATATCCACAGCTAACATCAAACCCAAGATACATGCCTTATACTCGACCATGTTATTAGTACAATAAAAATGAAGCTGAGCCGTAATAGGGTAGTGCTGCCCTATTTTAGAAATAAGTATCGCTTCAATCCCAACGCCTTTCATATTGGCAGCCCCATAAAAGAAAAGTTTCCATCCTGTCTTCTCAACTTGTTCCAACTCATCAACGTGCATTACCTCTTCGTTAGGGAAGTATGTCTTCAAAGGTTCATATTCTTCATCTACTGGATTCTCAGCTAAGTGGTCAGCCAACACTTGCGCTTTCATTGCAGCCCGGGTCACATAGACAATGTCGAATTCTGTGAGCAAGATTTGCCACTTTGTGAGCCTTCCTGTGGGCATAGGCTTCTGAAAGATGTACTTCAACGGATCCAACCGAGAGATGAGGTAAGTGGTATACGATGACATGTAATGTTTCAACTTCTGTGCTACCCAAGTTAGGGCGCAACACGTCCTCTCAAGTTGAGTATACTTAACCTCGTAAGCTGTAAACTTTTTGCTGAGGTAGTATATGGCCTGTTCTTTCCTGCCGGTAATGTCGTGCTGACCTAACACACATCCAAACGAGTTTTCCAACACCGTCAAATACATAATCAAAGGCCTCCCTGGTTCTGCCGGACCAACACCGGTGGGTTTGACAGATGCCCCTTTATCTTATCAAATGCTTCTTGACATTCGTCTGTCCACTTGATTGCAGCATCCTTCTTTAACAACTTAAAGACAGGCTCACAAGTTGTCGTAAGCTGAGTGATAAACCTGCTGATGTAATTCAATCTCCCTAATAGACTCATCACCTCAGTCTTGTTCTTCGGAGGTGGCAATTCTTGGATGGCTTTGATTTTTGATGGGTCCAGCTCAATACCTTGATGGTTGACTATAAATCCCAACAATTTTCCAGATGGAACAGCGAAAGCACATTTCACAGGATTGAGCTTGAGATTGTACCCGCGAAGCCTTTGGAAGAACTTTCTCAGATCCCGGACATGATTAGACTGCTTCCTGGTCTTTAAAATTACATCATCCATATACACCTCGATCTCCCTGTGTATCATGTCGTGGAATATGGTTGTCATTGCTCTCATGTAGGTTTCCTCAACATTTTTCAAACCAAATGTTACGACCCTGTAGTAGTATGTTCCCCATGGCGTGATGAATGCCGTCTTTTCTGCATCTTCCTCATCCATTAAGATCTGGTGATAGCCCGCATAACAATCCACAAAAGAACCAATCCAATGTTTGGCACAATTATCAATCAATATGTGGATGTTTGGTAATGGGAAGTTATCCTTCGGACTCGCCTTGTTGAGATCAAGGTAATCGACGTACACCCTGGTCTTGCCATCTTTATTTGGTACATGCACAACATTAGCTAACTAGGTGGGATACCGCGTGACCCGAATGACCTTTGCATCAAACTGCTTGGTAATTTCTTCTTTGATCTTCACACTCATATCAATTTTAAATTTCCTCAGCTTCTGCTTGACAGGGGGAAATGCCGGGTTAGTGGGCAATTTGTGAACCACCAAATCAGTGCTTAAACCCGGCATGTCATCATACGACCATGCAAAAACATCTTTTTACTCAAAGAATGTTTTAATTATCTCCTCTCTGAGTTGTGGTTCAAGATGGACACTTATTTTAGTTTTCCGGACATTATCCTGATCCCCCAAGTTGATTGCTTCTGTATCATTCAGGTTAGGTTTGGGTTTTTCTTCAAAATGGCTTAATTCTTTACTGATTTCCTCAAAGGCTTTCTCATCATCATAGTCCACTTCATCATCATACTCAATTTCTTGTATTATTATTTCAGAGTTAGATTGACATTTAAGATTGGGCCGGAGATTCCTCATGCATGTCATGTCACTGAAACCAGCAAAAAAAGGACTGTACAAGAAAGAAATGAAAAATAAAAATAAAAATATCAGGAATGAAAATAAGGGAAATTGCATTTTATTGAAATTTAAAGATAACAAGGTTTAACTCATCCAAACGAACGGAACATAGCATCTGAATTACAACCCTGGAAATAATCTAGATTAAACTGAAAGAAAAATCAAAGCCGACTACCACGACTCCCTCCGAGTAGGAAGAGGAGTAGCTTCCCAATTGTTGATCTTTGCACAGGGCCCCACAAATTGCACATCTGCCTTGCTTGATCCTTCTCCAGCTTCCACCATATTTACCTCGTTGAAAAACCTCTCGAACCCTTATCCAAATCTCTATCAACATCAATCAATAAACCGGGAACCGTTGATACTGGGCGCTTTCTGGCACTAGGCCTGACAAATGATCTGGCTGCGGGATGGGCTTTGGAAGAACCCATGGTCTCTGTTTCAACTTTTTGGCTCGCCTTATGTCCGCAGCTATAGGCTTGAACCCCAAACCTAAAGTATCCAAGTTTTTGGGAAGAGACACTGGTTGTACGATACCTTGCAGAGAAGCACCCAAACCCTTGCCAGGTACGAAGACATTCTTCAACATCTCCGAAGCCACCATGACTGATGTGGCTGCTACTTTTGGAATTGGAACACACTCACCTTCTGGGATCTTTTCAACTGATACCCTGTTAAAGACCTGATAGACCCACGGACCCGTGTCTTCTTCAGCTTCGATGAAAGGTACATTGACATCAACGAGGGGCGCACAGATTATCCTCGCCATGCACCATAATTTCTTGTTTGTCCTATTCAAAGTTAACCATCTGGTGCAAGGTAGACGGCACTGCCTTGGCGACATGAATCCAGGGTCGGCCCAGCAAAAGATTGTAAGAAACCACCACATCCAGCACTTGGAATTCTATAGTGAACTCGACGGGCCCTATTATCAATTCTAGTATTATATCACCCACTGAATCTTTGCCTCCACTGTTGAACCCTCAAACACAAATGCTATTTTTGCGAATTCTATCATCGTCCACTTTCATCTTGTTCAGCGTGGAGAGAGGGAAAATGTTTGCATTAGACCCATTATCGACCAGAACTCGGGTAACCACAAAATCTTCGCACTTCACCATAAGATAAAGGGCCCTATTATGGTCAGTACCCTCCACGGGCAACTCATCATCGGAGAAGGTAACTCTGTTCACCTGGAATATTTTGTTTGCTATTTTCTCCAAGTGATTTACCGATATCTTGTCGGGAACATGGGCCTCATTCAAAATTTTTGTCTGTGCCTGACCGTGCTCATCGGAATGGATTAGCAATGATAGCAAGGAGATCTGAGCAGGTGTTTTCCTCTATTTATCTATAATGGAATAGTCCTTCACCTTCATCTTCTTCAGGAATTCTTCTACCTCTTCTCCGGTCACAGCTTTCTTTACCAGCACTGAATCATCTTTGGAGGTTTTGGCAAAGCATCTCCCCGAGCGAGTCAGACCATGGGTTTCACAAACTTCCTCTTTAACTTCTTTCCCTTTGTAAATCATGGACATTCGGCCATAGTTCCAAGGGACGACCTTGCTGTTGACTATTGGCAGTTGGGTTACTGGTTTGAGAATGACCGACTTTGTGCGAGCACCTTTCACAACCACAACAGGTTTGTTCAATGCCCTTGGTACCACCACTTTTGCCGTCCCCTATTTTACTGCAACACCGCTTGAGGACTCTTTTTCAATTGCCACAACTGGTTCACTACCTGTTCCTTTCACCTTGATCAACGACTTCCCGCTACTTGATTCCCTACTCGGCTTGACTTTACTGGACCTGATCATCATTACATTCTGCAAGGGCTTCTTAGGCTCTCCTCCTTTTTACACTATCTCAATCATATTGGTCTCATGATGGGCCGACAACAGATTCTGGTTGATATTAGGCGCCTCTAGGGCCTGAACCTCGATCCGACGGGTGTCAATAAGCTGTTGAATAGCTGTCTTCAATTTCCAACATTTTTCTATGTCAGGCCCCGAGCTCCTGAACAATATTCATAACTCAACGAGTGGTCAAAATTCCTCGAATGGGGGTTTAATAGTTTAGGCTCAATCGGGTTCAACATACCCAACTGTCTCAACCTATAGAATAGACTGGTATATGATTCTCTCAATGGAGTGAAAGTCTTTTGCTTCTGTGCCCTCTCATTATTGAAGGCTTGGTTTGGTCAAAATCCTATTCCAGGGGAATATCTATAGGCTCTTGGGGGTGGGTAGGTGCTTTGTGGAGCTGGGTAAGTATTCTATGGGGTAGGCGCACGCCATTGCGTGTGGGAAGGAGGTTGAGGGTATGTTTGTGCTTGATGGACGAAGAAGTGGGGCTCTGGAGATGGGTAGTAGTGTTGTGGTGGGCTATATGGAGTGTGGGGGTAAGTTTGAGGGTGGGGTCGAGGCAGGTTATAGTAAGGTGACGGGCCCCTGGAACAAGCCCTTGACTCAACTACCGCAACGTTCTCTTTCTTCTTCTTCCCAGTACACCCCCAGTGCTGCTTTGAATGGTCTGGGTGGTTGCTTTGATTGCTGAATAACTCATGATCTTGTTGGTCTTGAGTCCTTCCTCTACCATGCTTCCCATTTTCACCACTTCATTGAAAGATTTCCCTGCTGCTAACACCAAGTGACCGAAATAAGTGGGCTCTAAGGCCTGCAAGAAGTACAACCATCTCACTCTCTTTCATCGGAGGGTCAACCCTCACTTCTTACTCTCTCTATGGAAGCCATATTCTCTGAAACTTTCCCCAGGTTTCTTCTTAATCTTGGTCAATGACAGACGGTCTGGGAAAATTTCAAGATTGTACTGAAAATGGCAGGCAAATGCTTGGGCCAGAATGTCCCAAGTGTACCACGGACCATGATCTTGTCGGGTGTACCATTCCAAAGCTGAGACACTTAAACTTTGACTAAAATACGCCATCAGTCATTCATCTCTTCCACCTGCCCTCTCATCTTGCTACAAAAACTCTCAGGTGCACCACTGGATCACCATGACCGTCATATAAATCAAACTTGGGCAGCTTGAACCCTGCTGGTAATTGGAAATCTGGGAACAGACACAGGTCTTTATAGGCCACGCTTACTTGTCCACCTAGCCCCTGCATATTCCTAAAGGATTGCTCCAAGCTTTTGACTTTCCTAACCATCTCATCCTGCTCAGAATTCTTAGGAGGCTTCTCAATTTTTGCCGAGAGATCAAAATGAGGAATGTAAGAACATGGTTCTGGTTCTTTGAAGGTTGGTTCTGGGGGGTAATAATGATTGTCTTGAGTCTGGAATAGAGGCTCATTGGAAGATTGGTGCAATGCAGCAGATGGAGGTACCACAAACACATGAGTAGTTGGTGGGAGAGGGTATGGGACTTGTTTGGGTGGTGGAGCTGAGGTTGTTTGGGAAGTGGTGCCATAGCATTGTTGGTAGGTAGGAAAGGCCGGGTATGAATTCACAGTGGGAGGATCTTGAGGTTGATCCAACGGTGGGATATAAGCAGGGTTGGCTGGATAAACTGGTGGTGGATGCCCCTTTACCTAGGCTTGATACATTTCAGCCATTTGCTGCTTTAACTTATACATCTCTTCTTTCATCGCATTAACATCCACTTCTTCCGCTTCTTTTGATGGGTCAACAATACTCGCCTGTAGTTTTTGGTTGGCCATGTTCAGCTTGCCTTTTGACCGGGTATTGTAGGAATGGGTTGCCAGAATGCCAAACAACTAACCACCTGCCTGGACTCAACACATCAATAACAATTTTGTTAGCGGTTAGAGCTTTAACAGATTGGTAGCCGCACATTTGGGGAATGAATGCACCTAAGCAGTTAACCGTTTCTATTATGCATTTGCTCGACTGCTTGCGTCATTCCGGCTTTTCCTTATTTTTATTTGCAACTTCCCTTTCTTTTCTTTCCTCTCTCTTTCATTCATGCTTTCTCTTTTTTTTTCTACCCTCTCATGCCTCTCTTTTGTTTTTCTGCTCTTATTTTCTTTTTCTTTACTTCTCCTCTTGTGTTTTTCCTTCTTTCGTTTTTCCTCTCTTTTTATTTTTTTTTCCTTCTTTTACTTTTATTTTCTTTGGTTGTGGTCGAATCCTATGGATATTGCCTACATATCATAACCCCCCATGAATCAGACCAAACGTAGCTCTTGGGGATATAAATGAAAAATAAATAAAAATATTTTTGGGATTTTTCATTTTTCATAAAAACAAACACTTTGACTATAATGACTCAAGACTCACAACCTTAAAAGAAACTAACAAACTTTTTAAGCATCAACTCAAAGGACCTAACAGAATCCAAAATGACTAAACAGACTCAAAACAGAAAGCACCGACTCAAACAAAGATCTCAAATACAATAAAGCCTTAAAAACTTCTGAATCCCTCGAGGTGTTATTTGGTTCTACTACGGGCCCCTCTGCAAGATCCCCTTGGAGCCTTTCCAAATCATTCATTATATGCCGGACAAATGTCATGACTGCCGTGAAGAAAGTGGTACCGTTCATGTCCTCACATGCCTGACATTTTACCACGATATACTCTGCAATCTCCCTGACCCTCTCACGGATCCTACCCTTCTCTTGCAATAAATACCCAATTTGCCGGGCTCTAGCTTCCAAAGTATGCTCAGCTGCGGGGCTCTGTTCTTGAAATTGTTGCAGATCCATTTCCCACCGTACTATCAAGGCATATCAATGCTCCCTTTCAGCCTTGAAATCTCTTTCCTGCTTAGCCATTTCATTTTCAAGGATCTTGACCTTTTTCTTCATACTCACCATCCCTTTGTCGTATTTTGCCTTCAGCTGACGGATGAGACTGACTCGTTCCCCTGCATCCTTAGCTAACTTAGCTCGAGCATCTGCTAGCTCCACTTCAGTCTTTTGCAAATCGTCCTCGAAATCACGTGCCTTCTGAGTAAGATTGTAAATGAGCTTTTCGTCCTTTCTACTCCTGCCTAGGTTTTCAATTGCTATTTTTATATTCCGAATTTGGGCTTTGAGAGCTTCATTCTCTTGGACCAACTTTCTTCTTTCACCTTTGTCCTCTTGGGCTTTGAGATCATTGTTGAATTCCATGTTTCTCAAATTTTCTTTCAAGGCATGAATATCAACTTGATATGCCTTTTCCTTTTCTCCCCATGCTAATCTTTCTTGGATTTTGTCATCAAAAGCTTGCATATGAGGTCTTTTGGCTGGCCTCTCAGGTTCGGGTTCCGGCTCGTTGTACACACAAGACCTTTTCTCAAAGCAAGCAGCATAGTTTGGATCCACTTCCCCCTTTGCGACATCTGGTACCTGGGTGCCATTTTTTAGATACCAACAACTATTCAAATCCCGTTGAACTAAAGCCTCGGGCAATGCAGCTTCTGGATGCAACTCTATAACCTGAGTACTCATATCTTCATCTTCGGGCACAATCTGATACCTTCCTAATTGTCTCAAGACCCTCTATGGTGCATACAACTGAATACTTTTCACACCCATTATCCTCAAATAGCCTTTGGTAGCAGTCATGTATATGGTTTCTATCTTCAGGAGCCATCCTATAGACCACTCAATTTGACTTGCTTTGAGAGCTTTCAAATGAGACACCCATGCTTCAAATCCTTCTGGCACATTGTAATCCTTTACCCTCTCTTCGTAACTAGTGATGAAGTTATTTGGGCTCGAGCCATAACTCATGAATCTGGGATGATGGCGAAGATGCTCGATCATCCATATTTGTAAGAGGATATTGCAACCTTCAAAGAATTGGGCCTCGACTTTGCATAATGTCAACGCATGATAGATATCCGCCAATACCAATGGAGCAAGTGTATGGTCCTCCTTGGTAGTGAGGATCTGTGCGATTCTAGCCATACGAATATCAACTGTCCCCTTCTCATTTGGAAAAACCATAATCCCTAGGAACGCCACAATAAATGCAAACCAGCGATGAATTTGCCAACAACCCTTATCTTGCTTGTTGCTTAACCTCTTTTCATGCGCTTCAAAATCAGAAGAATGCCCAAACCTAAATTATAACAAATGGAAAGCACAACACCCGTTGCTTATGCAATTTTTACTTGTCTGTTTACTGATATTCAGGACGTAAAAAATTTGCGCACCGATGGAGACCTTGGAAATATAAGTTGTTGCTTCATCATATCCCGTCCAAACTCAATATACCCAGCCATCTCCTCTAAAGTAGGGGTGATCTCAAAGTCTAAGAAGCGAAAAACATTCGAGCGGGGTCCCAGAAAGTTATTAAAGCCTTGATTAGATCGTCCCGTGGTTTAATATCCCAGATGTCTATAAGAGCGCCCATATTCTTTTTCACCCATTTCTGTCCATCCTGATCTAAATCATTCCACCACATGTGCAAATGTACCCGATATTGCTCCTTGATCACTTCTAGTAGATCTTGGATGGTATTCATCTATTCCTGTAGAAGGGTAGGGTTAGGGTTGACTCCAGTGGACCTATTTGGAAATAGGTTTCTAAAAAAACAAAAAGACCATGATCCCTTCCTTGATATGCCAATTTTAGCGAAATGGCTAACTTTGCAAATGTGGCCCCTTCCCAATTCCATTCGAATTTTGAGGCCGGGGAGGGCTTATTTTATGACACTTCTCAACCTTGTCCATTCGTTTACAAAGATATCCCTTTGATAACTAAAGAATACTCTAAGGCTATCTCGGCAAGAACGGTTTAAAATATTGCCGACACTGAATCGGCTTATTTTGACCAAACTTCCAAATTGCATCTATTTGACCCCCTAATTTCTTTTTTTTTTCTTTCTTCTTTTCAAAAAATAAGGCGGACCTTATGTTGGTTGCCTACGTATACCACATCCGGTGAGAATCAGACCTGCGTAGTTCAGCCAACTTTGATTTTTGGAAATAACTATTTTTTTAAAAAATTCGGCAGAGTTTCGGGGTATTTTCAAATATCGGGTTTTAGAGCCGGGATTTATTTCTTCATCACTCTTGGTCTTTTTCTCTCTTGTTCTTTTTCTCTCTTTTTTGATTTTTCCCTCTCTTTTTCTTTTCTTATCTAGCCGGTCAGCATGCAAGCCGAAACAAATATATGTTCACGTAGCACATAGAATGCATCATGATGGTCTATTATTTTGGGCACACCTGTCCTGGACGGACCCAACCCCGGTGTTGAGTCCCCTAAGTCAAATACACGTGATGCAAACAAGCGCTTCTACTAGGGATCCTACATCAAGCTGTGTTTTTCTAAGTTTAAATCCTGGGGTTTTAATCTAGACTTGGGTACCCGAGCGGACAACTGGGGCCGAGGAGGGGGCGACGTACCAGAAGCACTAAAGTCTGCCCGGCCTTGTCGCTTGCCCAGCCTCGTTCTATTTGGTATAATTTCTACAGAAAAAGTGGGCTACACGAACGTATGCACCATTTTCAGAAGACTCAGATGGGTGGCATAAGAAGACAATTATATATAGTTCAACAATATTAAAGTGGTAAACAGATAGCATTTTAACACAAAGGTTCACAAAAATACAATAGTATCAACAATAAATAAGCCAAGTAAAAATCATAAAACAAGCTCAAATTCTTGAACCCTGAGCCAAAAGTTCTGGGTTCGATCCCCAGCAGAGTCGCCAGAGCTGAAAAAACTTGGCTCCCTTTGAAAAATAAAGGGAGTACAATTCAAGTTTTAGCTTTCAAATTCTTATTAATGTCTGGTAATATGATGCCCAGCTACCAAATTGGGGCAAAAGATTTTCTTTGTTGTATCTGTTTTGTTGAAGCCAGGAGCCCGCCTAATATGATGCCCAGCCACCAAACTGGGGCAAGAGATTTTCTTTGTTGTATCTGTTTTGTTGAAGTCAGGAGCCCGTCTGGAGAACATGGGAATACATTCAAGTTTTAGCAGTCAGGAGCCCGCCTAAAGAGCAAAGGAATACATTTCAAGTCAGCAGTCAGGAGCTCGCCTAGAGAGCAGGGAATACATTCAAGTTTTAGCAGTCAGGAGCCCGCCTGAAGAATAGAGGAATACATTTCAAGTTAGCAGTGGTCAGTGCTGTCACACCTCCTTTTTCTACACCTTCGGAAGGGTATAATAAAGGAAGTTTTTCCAATTAAAGGACAACCAAAACGGGATTATTTAATTAAAAATTAGAGTCGCCACTTGGGAGATTTATGGTGTCCCAAGTTACCGGTTTAAATCCCGAATCGAGGAAAAGATTTGAATCTCTATACAGTCTGCAAATCAGAAATCCGGGTAAGGAATTCTGTTAATCCGGGAGAAGGTGTTAGGCACTTCCGAGTTCCGTGGTTCTAGCACGGTCACTTTGATTATACTTGTATTACACAATTATTTAATTATTAATTTTACAACCTATGTGCGTTTACTCCTTTTACCGCTTTTAATTAAGAAAAATTATCATGAAACAGGTTAAGCGTACGTATACCCGCTTGTTTGGAGCGTCAAAAATTATGTCACGCGAACGTGTCCACAATTAATAACGCTTTATTATTATTAAGAAAGTTTATACCGAAGTTGCGCAAACGCATACTCCGGTTTTGTTTTTAGAATCATGATCATGTTACGCGGACGTATACATAATCACAATTATGTTTTAAAACGGCCCTAAAGAATATTCTACGAATATTAGTCAGTTTAACATCTAGGTTGTAAAGCTAGTATGAGGGCTATAAACTATTTATATTTGATGCAACTCACTCTAATTATCCCGAGACCACTCAAGTGATCCTAAGCATTGGTATTCTATCGTATCAAATTAATTCAAAGGACTGCCTTATACGATGGGACATGGGGCTGGTGATTCAAATATACGTGTGGGCCTAGCGTTCAGCACAACCGCCTATCAAACATATGCTAATCTAATAATTTTGAGAATTTACGTCGGGCCTAAAAGGGAGCCCATTTGGTAATTCTCAGAACTGGGCGTATTGGCCTAAAGACCAGGGCCTGCGATTTATTCAAATGAACTCTTGGTCCACTTGAGTTTGTGATTCTTCAGGAGTTAGAACCTATTGATTTACTAAGTGAAATCTGGAATTAAATACCATTAACAACATCTGAACCAATTACAACTCATGCTCTGTGTTAACACAACCAAGCAATTATCCTTAAAAGTAGAAATCTGATTTTTGTCAAATGTCCAAGAATCAAATGACTCAACTTCAAATTAACCTACATGGCAAACTTTATTCGTTGGAAGTGTGACAAAAGGATAGACTCCCACTTCTTTTATCTTGATTCTTCACCAAAATTATGTCAATAACATACCAAATATGGGACTAATGACTAAAACAAAACTCTCTGATGCGATTATGAGTCAACATAGAGAAGAACATCACAAGAAACTTAGCTAGATCTGAAGTGAGCAATCAAACTCTACAAGACTATACCAACAGGAGAAACAAAATTCGAGGGGCTTTGGCTTTCAAACACATGACGAATCTTAATTCTATCAACTTTATGATTAACCAAGCATTCAAGTAATCTGAACTTAAGGACAAATTCATGGATTTTGAATTTGATGGACACTTCTGACAACAACAGAGCCTAAGAATTAAGTAAGTGAAAATCAGTAAATGTTACATGTTAATCCTACCACAGTTCCAATGTAAATTCATGATTCAAAACACAGCCTCAGCCTGAACATGTTAAGATAAAATTTTACAAGATAAACTGGTAGAGAAACTAAAAAAGAACATCTGATAGAAGAGAACGTAATCTTCATTTTGCCTCAACACAGAAACACTCCATGAATCGATCCTTACATGCCTAAGGTCAAGGATATGTACCTGGAAGTAAAAACAATAGAAATTGAAAGGATCAGCAGCATGCAATAGCAGTCAGCCTAGATTTCAACCAACCAGCAATGAAATAGTGATAAAACAATGCCCCAATCACTGAAATCAAACCAGCTCTTCCAATACCCCAGGTTAAACCATTTTCTTCCTCAAAAGGAATTAGAAATTGTTTATGAACTCAAGGCAAATTTCAGAATTCAGAGGAGAGGTTTAATGGAACAGTAATTCTTTTGATCTTTTTGCCATCTCAAGTTTTTTTGGGATATTTAGCTCTTAAAGAATCTCTTAAGTCTATGAAACAGTAAAATGTCTGCAGCTTTTTTGTATTCTTTGTGGATTTTTAGCTCTTAAAAACCTTTTTTTAATCCCTCGGCTCCAAAATCTCTCTCTAAGATCTCTTTTTTTTCTAAATAATTCTCCGAAAAAAATTTAATTATTGATTCAGGTCTGCGATCAGCATGCCTACTGTAATAAGGTCGAAGAAGAACGTGATGGTAAGCCGTGGTTCCACGATCTCAAAGAATACCTCATAATGGGAGTGTATCCAGTACAGGCCACAAGGGATCAAAAGAGAGCAATTCGACGTTTGGCAAGTGGGTTTTTCTTTAGTGGAGGGGTATTGTACAAAAGAACTCCAGATCTTGGGTTGTTGAGATGCATAGATGCTAGACAGGCCACAACTATTATGGCCGAAGTACATTCGGAAGTTTGTGGACCACATATGGGTATGTACGTGCTAGCAAAGAATATTATCCAAGCAGGTTATTATTGGCTTACTATGGAGCGGGATTGTATCAGTTTTTTGCGCAGATGTCATCAGTGTCAAATGCATAGAGATTTGATTCATTCCCCACCATCGGAATTGCACACAATGTCTGCACCTTGGCCTTTTGTTGCATGGGGCATGGATGTCATTGGGCCAATTGATCCAAAAACATCAAATGGGCATAGGTTCATTTTGGTGGCTATTGATTATTTCACCAAGTGGGTTGAGGCTAAAACGTTCAAGTCTGTGACCAAGAAAGCAATGGTTGATTCTGTGCACTCAAATATCATTTGTCAATTTGGGATACCAAAGGTGATCATTACAGACAATTGGGTTAATCTTAATAGCCATCTGATGAAAGAGGTATGCCAGCAATTCAAGATTATACATCGCAATTCCACCCATTACTGCCCCAAGGCAAGTGGAGCAGTTGAGGCGGACAACAAGAATATAAAAAGATACTGCGAAAAATGGTGGAGGGTTCTAGAAAGTGGCATGAAAACCTGCCTTTTGCATTGTTGGGTTATCGCACTACTATTTGTACTTCAGTAGGGCGACTCCTTATTTGTTAGTGTATGGCACCGAGGCAGTGATACCTGCAGAGGTGGAAATTTCGTCCCTTTGGATTGTTGCAGAAGCTGAAATTGATGATGATGAATGGGTCAAAGACCGTTTGGAGCAGTTGAGTTTGATCGATGAGAAAAGATTGGCAGCACTATGTCGTGGCATATTGTATCAACAGAGAATGGCGAGAGCATATAATAAGAAGGTGCGCCTACGAAAGTTCGAAGTGGGTCTGCAAGTGTTGAGGCGCATTCTTCCACATCAGGCTGAGGCCAAAGTCAAGTTCACCCCAAAATTGGCAGGGGTCGTTCATCGTGACGAGAGTGTTGTCCTATGGTGCTTTGTATTTGACAGACATAGAAGGCAAGTGTGTTGAAATGGCCAACATTTTCGATGCGTTCAAGAGATATTATGTATGATTTCCTTTGAATTAATTGCATTTGTTTGTACTTGGAATATTTTTACGATTGAAATGACGAAGGCATTTTGTTCTGCTATCCAAACACATTATCCCTTGTTACCCCCTTTGAGCCTTATTTATTTTCTTTCATACCCCTCTTTTGGAATCAGTACAAATGCAAGCGTGAAAGATAAGTAAAGGAAAAAGAGAAAAGAAAATAATGAAAAGAAAGAGAAGAAAAGAAGAGAAAAAAAAAGAAAAAGAAGAAAAGAAGAAGAAAAAAAGAACAACAAAAAGAAGAAAAGGAAGGAAAAAGAAAAAGAAAAAGAAGAAAAGAAAAGAAAAAAGAAAAGAAAAAAGAAAAGTAGCAACAACAAAACTAGCCACATGAACTACGTTCGATCTGATTCCTTTTAAGGATACGTAGGCAGCCTCACAGTTCGGTCCTATCATAATAAAAATCCAAAAGTCCCCAAGCAAGAAAGTGGGGCAGAAGTTGCGGTTGTTGTGAGAAATCTGATTCTAAAAGTTGTAATTTTGAGCCCATTTGAATTGTTTGAGCCTTTGATAACCTTTCTTTCTAACCCTGTCCAAAATCTTGCATTACGGTCCAAAGAAAGACCTTCTGATCAGTCTTCAAGAAATGCCAAGCCGAGCAAAAAGAGGTGATTCATGTTAGGGACAACACTCTGGTCCAAGAAAAATAAAAAATGAGAGAGTCTTATTGGTGAAAACCCTCACGGGCACCGTAAGGCGATGAGAGCTGAGAGAAATCAAAATAAAAAAGTCTTATTGGTGAAAACCCTCACGGGCAATATCAGTCAGCCACAGACCCCCAGTTACAGGATCTAATCCTCCACGAAAAGTAAGAAATTCCGCATATTTTGACCAATTCAAGGTGAAAAATGGGGTTGCTCCCTCGGCAAACTGGGATAAAGTTGAGCCAAAAGGCGAAAGTGAGTTTAGAAGTGTCATAGAATAAGCCCTTCCCGGCCTCAAAATTCGTATGGAATTGGGAAGGGGCCACATTTGCAAAGATAGCCATTTGGCTAAAATTGGCATATCAAGGAAGGGATTATGGTCTTTTTGTTTTTTTAGAAACCTGTTTTAAAATGGGTCCACTGGAGTCAACCCTAACCCTACCCTTCTACAGGAATAGATGAATATCATCCAAGATCCACCAGAAGTGATCAGGGAGCAGGCTTGGGTACATTTGCGCATGTGGTGGAATGATTTAGATCAGGATGGACAGAAATGGGTGAAAAAGCAGCTGGGCGCTCTTATTGACATCTGGGATATTAAAACATGGGACGATCTTATCAAGGCTCTAATAACTTTCTAGCACCCTGCTCGCAATGTTTTTCGCTTCTCAGACTTTGAGATCACCCCTACTTTAGAGGAGATGGCCGGGTATATTGAGTTTGGGCGGGATCTGAGGAAGCAACAACTTATATTTCCAAGGGCTCCATCGGTGCACAAGTTTTTTGAACTCCTGAATATTAGTAAACAGACAAGTAAAAATTGCGTAAGCAATGGGTGTTGTGCTTTCCATTTCTTATACTTCAGGTTTGGGCATTCTTCTGGTTTTGAAGCACATGAAAAGGGGTTAAGCAACAAGCAAGATAAGGGTTGTTGGCAAATTCATCGCCGGTTTGCATTTATTGTGGCATTCCTAGGGATTATGGTTTTTCCAAATGAGAAGGGGACATTTGATATTCGTATGGCTAGAATCGCACAGATCCTCACTACCAAGGAGGACCATACACTTGCTCCGTTGGTATTGGTGGATATCTATCGTGTGTTGACTTTATGCAAAGCCGTGGCCCAGTTCTTTAAAGATTGCAATATCCTCTATCCCACTAAGCTTGGAGATACGAGACTTGAAAAGAAGTTGAGAACAAAACTTCTTATAATCTCTGTCATCATAAAGTCTTATGATACCCGTTTTATGGGAACTGCCATGACCGACGGAAAACATTCCGTCACTATCACCGTTGTCGCTCCCAATTAAACTCCTTTTTCTTTTGGAAATTGAAGTATAGAATTCCTCTATTACCTTTTCTTTTATCTACTTAGGAAATGTTAAACTCCTACCTATACCATAACTATTTGAAACACATGTTCTTTCCTTCTCATCATCGTTGTCGCTAATGAGAAGAACAATTAAAGGCACACTCTGCCAGGTACTATGTCTTATGATCGAGCATCTTCGCTATCATCCCAAATTCATGAGTTATGGCTCGAGCCCAAATAACTTCATAACTAGTTATGAAGAGAGGGTAAAGGATTACAATGTGCTAGAAGGATTTGAAGCATGGGTGTCTCATTTGAAAGCTCTCAAAGCAAGTCAAATTGAGTGGTCTATAGGATGGCTCCTGAAGCCGGAAGGCATTTATATGACTGCTACCAAAGGATATTTGAGGATAATGGGTGTGAAAAGTATTCAGTCATATGCACCATAGAGGGTCTTAAGACAATTGGGAAGGTATCAGATTGTGCCCGAAGATGAAGGTCTGAGTACTCATTTCATAGAGTTGCATCCAGAAGCTGCATTGCCCGATGCTTTAATTCAACAGGATTGGAATAGCTATCGGTATCTAAAAAATGGCACCCAGGTACCAGATGTCACAAAGGGGGAAGTGGATCCAAACTATGCTGCTTGGTTTGAGAAAAGGTCTTGTGTGAACAACGAGCTGGAACCCGAACCTGAGAGGCCTGCCAAAAGACTTCATATTCAAGCTTTTGATGACAAAATCCAAGAAAGATTAGCATGGAGAGATATGGTTGAAAGTTTTCTTTAACTTTGGGTTTTCTAATTTTATTTTCTATTTGGAGGAGTTCTTTCAAAGTTTAAGAGGAAAACATATATGCAATTTTTTCTTCTAAATCCGGATTTGAGTTCCAAGGAGATAAAAATTGAAGTTCGAGTTTTTTTTTCTACTGTCATTTTGCTGATTTGCTGCTGAACCTCGCTAGGATTTGGGGTCGAGAGGTGTATTGTCGAGTCTGTAATTGTTATAAAGGAGATTTGCAATTTCAGGTTCAGTTTTCCTCTCTTTTATTCTATGCGACTCTGTTTTTGTTTCAGTGCTGTGGAGCTATGAGATACAGTCTAGAGTGATCTGTTTCATGTTATGATCGAATTTTTTGTTGAATGAATCTATTCTCAGTCGTGGTATGTGCTTGAGTATATATAGTGAATAAGAGTCGATTTGAGTAGTCGTCTTCCATTTCCTATATGTCGTGACTGTTACTCGGGCTCGGAGTATATTCTGAATCAAGATGTCATCACTTTCAAATGAACGATGAGTTCAACTTTGAAAATTGATAATAGGTGAATTGAAATATGATTAAGCCTCAAAAGAACCACTTTCTTGTAGAGTTTTTATTGTAAAAGTGATAGGCAAATGCTCTTATTAGTGCTTTTCATGTTTTTCAGGTTACATACATTAGAAGAAGGCTATGGAGTGGTTTTAATATCATTTATGGAAGAAAAAAAAGGCAATCGCATCAAAGTCGCCAAGTGAATCATGTGAAATACACAAACGAGGCCTGGAGGTGAACTGCCACTGTCCCAGCGTGGGCGCTGTAGGACTGCGGTGAGCTGTTATAGGAGATTCACAGAGGACTTTTGGCCGCGATCCCAGTGTGGGCACGGTAGGACCGCGGCAGATGACGGGAACTTAAGGGACTGAAGTGCAAATTCAAGAATTCTTAGCCCAAAACCCTATTTTAATACTAGGACTCGCCAAAGGGAGGCATGTAACATTATTAGAGAGTACTTTGGCAAGAAAAATAAGTGTGAGAGATCACCCAAAACATCATTGTTTCTATTCTTCTTTATTTTCTTGCAATTTATGATTATGAATCTTTTAGTATTTGATTTCCCCATTATCATGAGTAGCTAAAAACATTAATATAAGGTTTTGGTGGAACCCGTTGTGGATGAACTTATTGTGATGTTAATATAGTGTTGATTGGTTATTAATCTCTATTTGTTCAACTACGTTCTTGTTGTAGTTGATTGAAGGGCCCTCAATTAGCTGTGCCTATTCATTATGTATCTACTTGAGAGAAAGTGCATATTTAGGTAGTTGTTTGAACAACATCACTCCCGGAGTATTGGCGAGAGTCATAACCGAGGGTTTAGAGGTTGGATTAGAGATAACGATACCTCGGGTGCAATCTAAGTGAACTTTAATGAAATCTAGCTAGCGTAGCTTGAGAGAGTGCATCTAGTAAATTATCATAATTACTTGAGAAAGAGTTATGATAGCTGGAGAGTTCATGGTTGATAGAGGCAACTAAATCGTAGCTATAAGAAACATACTACTTAGGAAATCAACAACGGGGGAAACCATTACCTTACTTCTATTGTTTACAACTGGTTGTTAGTTAATTCTTAGTTTATTATTCTTGTTTAGCTATAGAAATATAAAGACACCGCCAACTATTATTCATAAATATCGAGAAAGTTGATTATTGAGAATTTAGTGATCTAACAACAATAGTTGATACGTTAATTCCCTGTGGGATTCGACTCTGGGCATAATACCCCGGATTATATTTGCAAGGTCCGCTTAGTCTTTTAATAGACACAGTTGAGCGTGATCAAATTTTGGTGCCGTTGTCGGGGAACTAACGGTGTTATCAATTACAACTGAAAGAAGTACAAAATTCTTAGTGGAGTCAGTTTTCTCTATACTCAATTTTACATTGAACTTTTAACGTTTGTTGACTTGGTTGCATAAGTGCATGCCTAGAAACTCATCGAGATCTGGTGAAGTATTAGAAGCATTATCGGATCCTGAGAAAGTTTTCAAGGCTCTGAATCGGGCCAACCGACAAAACAAATAACAATCAACAACCACACAATTCGAAACAATCATGGGTGATAACCAGGGAAATCCACCAGCACCAATAGCGCCAGTGCCAGAGGCTGCTCTCTATGATTGGGCACAACTCACAGATGAGAATCTATCCACAGCGATAGTAGTTCCACAGATACGGGCTCAGTCATTCCAGATCACCAATAACATGTTGCACTTGTTGCAGAATAAGGGACTATTTTCGGGGTCACAAGTTGAAGATCCTCAGCAGCATTTGAAGAATTTCTTGTCTATCTGCAAAATCGAAAGGCAAACCAATGTAACTAAGGAAGTAATCAAACTGTTATTGTTTCCATTCTCAGTGACAGGAGCTGCCCATACTTGGCTGAATATAAATTCTATAGCAACGTGGGATGAACTAGTCAAGCAATTCCACAACAAGTTCCATCCACCCAACAAGACTGATCAACAAATTAGTGAGATATTGAGCGTTAAACAGAGATCGATGGAGACTTTGCATGAAACATGGGAGCGTTTTAAAGGGATGTTGGTCATATGTCCATACCATGGTGTTCGAGATCTAATGTTGGGGCAGCGGTTCTACATGGGATTGTCAGATAGCATAAAGAACATTGTTGATGCTTCAGATGGTGGGGAATTCTTGAGCAAAACATGGAGAGAGGGCCAAAGTCTGCTTGACAAGATTGCACGGAATTCGGGCTGGGTAACCAGAGGTGCACCCATCACTCCAGTGGTGCACTCAGTGCCTTTAGATCCATCCAATTATATGGTAGAAAACATGGCCACCTTATTGACACAGATGAGCATACTCACCAAGAAGGTGGAAGAGTCAGGGAAAAAACAGCAGGTACATATTGCTGACACTACCAATGGGGGCTTGTGTACATCTTGCATGAGTCAGCCAGTTGGTAATCAGTGGAATGCAGAACACGATCAACATCACTACCCTGAAGACATGAACTATGTGTCTAATTATGGAGGCTGTTAATACCCAATATTTTCCTATGTATTTTTATACCAAAAATACTTTCAAAATAGCATATATAAGCACACCAAAGGGTTTTGGCATTTTAATGATTTTTAAACCAACTTATTGCCTATTTTTATACCATAAAATCCGATAATTATTCCCAAAACTATCATTTTGGTGGGCAATTTATTTTTATTCTCATATTTATATCAAAGTATAGCTTACATGATTTTTGCATATTTTTACAAATTTGTTTGGTATTTTTTAAAACTAAATTGCATATAATTGCAATACTAGCCTCTGTAAGATTTTATAGTATTTTATAATCATAAAATTGGTTTCAGTATTTTTAAATTAATATTTATATGTCATTAACTGATTCAGTAACTTTAATTTAATTTCAAAATCATTTCTATCATTTTATAAAAATAAAAGGGAAAAATGGCTATTTAAGTTTTAGCCTCATTTCATTTTAATTATAACCCCAATTTCATTTCAATTTTAGCCTAAAATCAACCCAATTTCAAACCCAATTAAATGACCCAATATTCGTTTTTAACCCGACCCCTTGACCCAATTCCTAAACCCGCCCGGGCCTCTTTTAAATCCTGGCCGTTGATCATTTTGATCAACGGACAAAATCCATTCTTTCCTTTTTTTTAGTTCACCCTTACCCCCAAAACCCTAATCATTTACCAAAGACAGCCGCCCTCATCTCCCAAATCCTCTCTAGCCCTCTCCAAAACCCTAGCTTTATTCTGCCTATTTTCGTCTCATCTCCACCGGAATCCATGGCAGCTGGGCTATGGATGGCTTATACCCACTCACCCTCGCCGTTAGACCTTGGTTGTTCGAGGATTTGAAGGTTGACTTTGATGGTTCGCTTTTTAGATCCTCTAAGATATGTAGTTCTATGGCTTCTCCGACCATGCTCCGGCGTATTCAAGATCTAAAAGCCTGATTCGTGACCTCTCCGACTCGAGATCGGACCTGTTTCCAAGCCTTTCTCATCTCTAGGGTTTTCTCCAAGAACCTAAGCTATTCAAGGTTCCTTCTCTGTTTTTTTGCCTAGATCTATGTTGAATCCATGCTATACTTTACATTTTAAATGATTTCCCCAAGTTTTCCTTTTAAAATCGCTTGATTTCAATTTAGGGTTTCTTTGAGTTTCATGTGTTTCTTCTATTGTGGTTTTCGTACCTTTTCTTCATGAGATCTTCTACTGTATTTACATGACTGTCCTTTTATTATAATTCTCATGACCTTCTTCAACTGTGAAGTATGTTTCCTTTTCATTGTCTCTGCATTTATTTCGTTGTTCTTTTTGCCTCACTTACTTGCTTTCATCTCTAGACTTAACTGTTAGTGAAAGCCCTAAAATTTGGGGCTCATTTGAGTCGTTGATGCTACTTGTTACGTGGTTTGTTTGTTTTTATTTCTGAACGTATTTCATTTCAAAACCCTAGCCTCTTTGGATCTATTTGAATTCCTGAAGTATTTTCCTCTACTGCTCGATTGAATTTCAAAGTTTTATTTTAACTTTTCTGACCTCTTTACAAGGCCTTTTACCTGACCTTTGCATGCTACCTGATGATTCCCTCTTCTCTGAGATGACTATCTTGTTCCTATCGTCCTCTACTCACTAATTTTGAATGCATGACACTCCTCTTTGTTTTAAAATCCAGCCTCACATGCTTAGTGTTTGTGCACTCTTTATAGGTTAAATTTATTTCTCGAAATAACCTGTGATTGTGGACGGATTTCAAATTTCTTTGTGTAATTGTGATTGCACTCTTGAATTGATTCTTTCCTTTATTTTCTTGATTTCCCTTGTCTCTTGGACTTGTTTGAAATATTTTCCTTCCGACCCTGCTTTTTACTCAAGTTGATTGATTCCCTTACCTTGGTAATACTGATATTGGATTCTTATGGACCTTTCCTTGATTAGAGTCTGATGAACCTAGCCTCTATTACCTGTACGCACCTGTACTATGCTTGAAATATTTCCTTATTAGTCATATTCAGCCTATGTGATTTCTTTCCTTATTTAGCACTTGCATGTTACCGTTTGGTTTTAATTCCTTAATTAAAGGAAGTCTTTGATACTAATTTGATTGACACTTGTTCCCCTAATTACTGCTGAACTACAATCCTTGCCTTATTTTTGCATGTTTCTCACACTATATATACTCTTCTCCCTTCTCTTTGAACACACACGAACCCAGAACACCACCTGAGTTCACAATTCACTTATACTCTCCCTCTTTCTGATACTTGCATTGCTATGGACTGTTTGCTTTCTTATGCATTCTTTGCCTCTATACTAGTATGTCTCAGTTGGTTTACGTGCTTCAACAACAATGTGTTTAATTCTTCCCATTTGTTTCCCCTTTTCTTTACAGTGCAGTATTTAAATAATGTGTAGAATTGTTTGTTTGTACACATTAGGGGTGCCTAACACCTTCCCCTCGTGGATAATTTCAAGCCCTTACCCAACTCTGGTTTTCATCTTTAATTCTTCTTAAAATGTCCTAATGTACTATAATCATTAGGTGGCGGCTCTCCAAAATCCAAAACCCAACTCCCAAATGGGAATAGAGTTGTCTTCTCAAATGTCGCATACTCGATTCCGCGAGGAAAAAAGGGGGCGTCGACGACATGGCGACTCTGCTGGGGATTTCTTTAGGATTTTACCATTGCATGCTATACGTGACTTTACTGCTTTCTTTTATCGCTTTTGTTTAATGTCTTTATTTTGAAACTAACCTATTTCTTTTGTTTCTTTTTCTTTAATTACCTTCATTTATTGCTTTTCCATCAATATTGTTATAATTTCTGAGCAATCATTGTAAACTTTATTGTATGAACGTGAAAATACATGTCAATTTGTTCCATCCTTGTAAATTGCATCTTCAATATCATATTCCACTCGTGCCAAACAAATCCTATAGCAATGATTATAATGAGTGGTTGTGCTCTTCCGATATTATCACCCCCTAAATGTGGCAAAGGCATATTTGCGGTAAAACCAGTCGATCAACGGTGTATTCGACGGTTCCGTGCCTTTCCCTCTTGAGTTGTCCGCTCAAGGGTACCAGTCTAGCACATCAAAATAGAAACCTTACTCCGTTAAACTGTACATGCATCATGGTCAAAACTAGCCGAGTCAGTTATTTTGTCCACATATTAAGATAGCCTTGTCCAAAGTCCATGAGGTTTCCTTGAAACCCAAATTGATGCCTTCACGTTCTGTGCATTTATTTTGAGAACTAATTATTGATTTAAATAGTCGGGTCTAGAGGGGGTAATGGCCTAACACTCTGTTTTGCAGAAAATGAGGAACGAGATCCCAAGATTTGGCATGGTAACCAACATTCATCCAAGGCTGCTGAATTGGTGGAATGACCTCCACTCACGTGATCAAACACTCGTCCGCAAGTACCTAGGGAATATGCCTTCTCGCCTAGAGATTCAGCCCAACGACAGAATCATAGAGGCTGCAACGTTGTTCTGGGATAGCGACAAATCTGTGTTCTGCTTTGGTGACCTAGAAATGACTCCTTTACTTGAAGAAATAGGGGGTCCAGCTGGGATTCCTCGGGAGACTCCGGGTTTGCTCATGCCAGAAAATCGCAAAGGAAGGGGTTTTCTTAAGATGATGGGATTGAAGAAAAACCCAAATTTAACCTGCTTGAAAGACTCCTACATCCCATTTGACTTTCTATATGAGAGGTACGGCTATAGCAAGTCATACCGCACCTATTCAGATGAATTTGCTATCACCTTATTGGGGCACATCCATAGAAGGGTTTTTGTCTTCATGTTTTGCTTTTTGGGAATGATCGTGTTCCCTATGAAGAAGGCTAGGACCCACACCAGACTAGCCATGGTAACCAAAACTCTGATGGAAGGGATTAGGGGGTAGACTTTCAGCATAGTGCCCATGGTCGTCGCCGAGATATACTACGCCTTGGACAAATGTCAAAAACAAGGTAGTCATTTTGAGGGTTGCAATTTATTGCTTCAGCTGTGGCTCATGGAACACCTCCAGAAAGTAGAGTACCGACAAGAGATTCTACGTAGAGATTGGGATGATCATATCGCCTTCCACCAGCCAAGGCGTATGAATTATATGCCTAGAATGTTCGCACTGCCAGAGGACGCCAGAGGATGGGTGGAATTATTTAAAACTCTAAGATAAGACCAGGTACATGGGATGTTTGAGTGGTTCCCCACGGATGAGTTTATCGTGCGATCCCGAGATGCACCATTTCTCATATTGATTGGCTTGAGGGGAACTTATCCTTACGTTCATCTTCGAGTCATGAGACAAGCTGGGAGAAAACAAATCATACCGAAGGTCGATAAGACGAGTCACCTCAGGGCTGATTTCTAGGATGACGATAGCCCTCACCGGTGCCAAGCTCAGCATTTGTGGCATTGCAGGATCGTTTTGGAGAAAGAATCCATTGAGCCAGATAGGTACCATGCCGGTTATGTGCCTCATTATTTGGGTTGGTTAGAAAACAATGACATGGGTCAGACAAGATCCGTTCGGGGTCAAAGAATTATTGACGAGCATGCTGAAGCATAGGTTAAGTATAAACAACTGCACAAGAGAATTCGAGAGTGTGAAAGTGAGCATCGGGAAATACAAGAAGCCCATCAGAAATTGATCGAGGAGTGGAAAGAAATGGCTGTCAGCGCCAACAACCGACTAGGATATTTGGAGCGGGGTCTAGTAGAGCTGGAAGGAAAGTTCATCAAGAGGATCGAAGACTGCCAAAATGCTGAAGGAAATGCAGGCGGACACCTGGCCCGAGCCTACTTGCTATTAGGACTACGCGAGTTGGTGGAGCTATTCGAGGGAAACAAGGATGCCAAATCTGGGGAAGGTCCTTCTGGGACCAAGTAATTAAGAGTCCTTTATTTTGCCTTAATGATGTAATAAGGCCAATGGCCACTAGTGACATTTACTTTCTGTTATTTAGAGTCTTTTAGATTCTTCTTATTTTTATCAATAAAATGAGGCATTTAGTACTATAAGCTCTCCAAAATTATTTGTCGCTAGGCCTACCTCGGGCACAATGAGGCACCAAAATTAGGATATGATTTTCTCACACAATGTGTTTAAATACTGCAACATTTTTCCTCATAACCCACACTAACTTGTTACCTTTTTTGTTCTTCTTTTATTTTTATTCCCTTCCCCAAAGGTTAGTTCGTGCATTCTGGCACCATCGGCATATCCCACAAGATCCAAGGGCCCTCCACCTCCTCCTCCTCCGAGTCCTGTCTGGAACAAGAAAAAGGAAAATAGAATACACAAGTGCTAGAAAGGAGATTGAAAGGGAGGAAACTTCTCAGGGTACCCCAATTGCTAAGGGAACTGCTGCTCATCTTGAACAAAAATTGCTGAAATTCCAGGAAGAGTTGGACCAAGTTCGGAACTTGGCAAGCCTATCATTCTCTCTTGCTGCTCCTGATGTCAACATCCAGAATCCCGCACCTCCACAAAATACCCCACAACCACAAATACAACCTACTCACGTCCAAACCTGCAACACATGCAACAACGCTCCATTACTCATCCCCGAGCCACTGAACACCACAAATGACCATCTCCACAACACTCCTATTTACTTGGATACTGTGCCCTACTATACCCAACCCATCTCAAATGCACCTGAGTCTGATGACAAGGACTACCTCATTAGGAACTTAGCGGCAGAACTAAAGAAATTAACTAGCCGGGTCCAGGGTGTCGAAGGTAGCAAAGGCATTGAGGGGCTGAACTATGAAGACTTATGCATTCAGCCAGATGTGGAACTTCCGGAGGGGTACAAACCTCCTAAGTTCAAAATGTTCGATGGAACAGGAGATCCCAGAGTCCACCTGAGGACCTATTGTGACAAGTTAGTTGGGGTTGGAAGAGACGAGAAAATCCGCATGAAACTCTTCATGAGGAGCTTGAAGGGAGATGCGCTATTCTGGTATATCAGTCAGGACCCGAGGAAATGGACGAGTTGGGTAGGTATGGCATCAGACTTTATGGATAGATTCCATTTCAATACGGAGAACGCACCGGATGTGTTCTACATACAGAATTTAAAGAAGAAGCCCACCGAAACTTTCAGTGAGTATGCTACTCGTTGGAGGTCAGAAGCTGCAAAGGTCAGGACAGCACTGGAAGAAGAGCAAACGAATAAGTTCTTTGTTCGGGCTCAGGATCCCCAATATTACGAAAGGTTGATGCTGATCGAAGGTCAAAAGTTCTCTAATATCATCAAACTCGGAGAAAGAATCGAAGAGGGCATCAAGAATGGTGTGTAACAAATCTTGAAGCATTGCAAGCCACCAATAAAGCTTTACAAACTGGTGGCGTGTCCAAGAAGAAAGATATAAGTGTTGTGATGATCGCACAGGGAGCCAAATCACCACCAAATACCACACTTACCCATCACCTCCACTTACATATCAGCCTATCCCAATTTACCAAGCACCCGTACCCTTCTATCCACCTCCCGTTTACCAGTCCTCTCCACCGCTCACATATCAACCCACCTCACCCAGATACTCTCAACCAGCACCTGTTTACAAAGCTTACAACGCTCAACCCTCTCACTATCAATCACCACCCACTCATCAAAATTTTCCAAGACTTAGACCAAATTTTGACCGTAAATCGCCCAGACAATACATAGTCATCTCCGAACCAATTGGCCAGCTATATGAGAGACTCAAAGCTGCTGGTTACATCACTCCTATTCCAGCCAAAGCTCCATAAAATCCCTCCCAGTGGGTCAACCCCAACAAGACCTGTGCGTATCACTCTGGCATGAAATGACACACCCTTGACGAGTGCCGTTCGTTGAAAGATAAGATTGAAACCCTGATTGATAATAAGGTCATTGTAGCAAAGGAGCTCGCTCCTAATGTTCGTAACAACCTCCTGCCTGACCACAAAGGTAGAG
The DNA here is from genome assembly GCA_026770625.1 of Nicotiana glauca. Taxonomy (NCBI): domain Eukaryota; kingdom Viridiplantae; phylum Streptophyta; class Magnoliopsida; order Solanales; family Solanaceae; genus Nicotiana; species Nicotiana glauca. Next base: position 215,947 of record MU740237.1, read on the forward strand.
ACATTCATATGATCAAGATCGAGGATGATTGGGACCCCAAAGGGTCAATAGGTTTGATTGCTAAAGGAGATGAATCAAAGAAGCCGACAGTTACCCTTAACCCAATTGTTGTGCAGAATCAACCCTTCATGGACGATGAAGTGAGTATGTCTATGGCTCTTGAATTTGAAGTACCTCCTTCTACAAAGGTGTCCGGGCCAATAGAAGTTGAATTCAGAGTTCCAAAGGCACACCCTTTGAAGTTGCTGTGTTACCACCAAGGGTGCCTATTTTGGTGGCAATGACTGACATGACACCATTCCACTCAAATGCCATACCATGGGATTATACTGCCGAAGCTAGGAGGAAAGGAAAGACAAAGACAGGAGAAACAATTTCCGCACAAGGAATGACTAGAACAGGGAGGGTCTACACCCCAGAGCACCTAACTGAGTCCGGCAAGCAATCCCCGGGACATCCCATTGAGACAGGACCCGATGATCTTTGGAGGAAAATACAAGCTAAGGAGTCCTCGGTCGCTAAACACTTGAACAAAACACCGGCACAAATATCTATCCTGGCTCTTCTGCAAAGTTCAGATGCTCACAAGAATGCCTTAATGAAGATACTAAGCGAAGCATACGTGCCCAGCAATATAACCGGGGGCGAGATGGCGATTATGGTGGGCCAAGTGTTGGAGAGCCACAAAATAACCTTCTATGAAGACAAATTTCCTCCAGAAGGCTTGGGCCACAACAAGGCGCAGTACATCACCGTGCAGTGCGAAGATTATTTCATCACCAGGGTTCTGATCGATGGGGGATCAAGCCTCAACATCCGTCCGCTTGTAACTCTCAAAACTTTGGGGAAAGGCCTACATGAGATCAGAGACGAGGCTATCAATGTCAAAGCCTTCGATGGATCCCAGAGATCTACTATTGGAGAAATCATCTTGTGCTTGCAAATGGGAGCAACATGGTTCGAGGTCGACTTCCAAGTGATAGACGCCCCGGCATCCTACAACTTGCTGTTAGGACGCCCCTGGATCCACGCTGCTGGAGCCGTAGCATCGACCCTGCATCAGGTGGTAAAGTTTGAATGGAACCACCAAGAGGTGATCATTCATGGTGATGGTAGTAACACTATATATAGTTGCCAGACCATCTCGATGATTGGAGGCAGAAGGAAAATAGGCGGAGAGACATACTACATATCGAAAGGGTCAACACTGTAAACAAAGACAAGGGTGGGACAACAAGATTGAAAGCATCCTGAATTGGTGTGGGTACGAGCCTGGAAAGGGGCTCCGTAAAAATCTTTAGGGGATCACTAAGCCCATCAAACTGAAGAAGCATGGAACTACCTTAGGCTTAGGGTATGATTATACTTGGAAAGAATTCCAGAACTGGTCGCCACCATGGCACGGCCCCTACTATCCATTGGAGTTTCCGATACCTAGCCTGGAGCAGACCTTCCAGCCAGCAGATACTATGTATGGGTCCGAAGAAGATGAAACGTTGGCAGTCATGAAGAATTTGTTCCTAGAGGATGATGATATGGACTGTTGAGTTCTTTTTAAAAAGGGGGAGGAAGGCCCTTCCATAGAAGCTGTGAACAAAGGAGACCGCCTCAGCAATTGGTCAATTAGGACCGTCAGAACTCGGAGGGCTTCGTGGTAGCAAGGCTAAACAAAAGCAGCATGCATCTCATTTTTAGCTTACTAGTTGATTTTCTTTCCGCATTGTCTTTATTTTCGAAAAGAGCTCCGATGTTTCAAATAATTTTGAATTTAATCAAAGAATTTTAGTTTATCATATATATCTCACTTATTATTTTCTCTATCATTTACTCTATTTTATACAACATTACTGTCACTTATCTTGACGATGAACCAACGACTGTGACTTGCAACAAAACAATGCAACAAAAGGATATAGACTCAGAAGAAGATGAAATACCCGAAGAGGTTGTTAGAGAGGTTGAGAATTTTGAGAATAGACCTAAGTCCAACCTGGAAGAAACTGAGGTCATTAATTTGGGAGATGCAGAGAATGTCAAAGAAACTCGCATCAGTGTTCACTTGTCGCCATCAGAAAAGGAGGAATATA
>MU740245.1:694-14909 GCA_026770625.1 Nicotiana glauca
CCTGACGTCCGCAGGACCCGACTCCTTTCCTATTTCCCTGTTATTTGACTTTTTCCGCGTACTTCAGACTATGTTGTTTTACAGTATATTTATGCTATGCTGGTAGAGGCTCTTGACTCATAACCCCCAGATCTTTGGGAGGTTGTTCAGTATTGTTGATTTTCGGATTTATTTCTATCTTTCAGTTATGCTTCTAGTTTAAATGAAGTTAATGGTTTTCAAACAAATGGTTTTGAGCTTTATGCTCGGGTTGAGAGTGAAATTGGTCAGGCTTGCCTAGCAGTTGTGTTGGGCTACATCACGACCGGGATTGGGGTCGTGACACAAGCCCTTGATCAAAAATTCGCACATGCGCCTTCCTAGCCGCTTCTGCGGTGCCGCACCTGCGGCCCCTTTTCCGTAGGTGCGGTTATGACAGCAACCAACAATCCTCAACCTTCCAAAAATCCCATTTTCGATTTGTTAACCATCCCGAATCCACCCGAGGCCCCCAGGACCCCAACCAATCATACCAACCAATCCCAAAACACATTACGGACTTGCTCGAGGTCTCAAATCATATCAAACAATGAACTTTATGAAACCATGAATTACACCCTGATTCAAACTTTATGAACTTCAAAATTTCAAACTTCTACTTCCGATGTTTAAACATATCAAATCACGTCCGATTGACCTCAAATTTTGCGCACAAGTCACATTCGACATTGCGGACCTACACCAACTTTCGGAATTGGATTCTGACCCCGATATCAAAAAGTCAACCTCCGGTCAAACCTCTCAAAACCTTCAAATTTCTATCTTTAGCCAAATGGCTCCAAAATGACCTACAGACCTCCGTATTCACTTCCGATCGCGCTTCCAACTCTAGAATCACCATACGGAGCTATTCCCAGACTCGGAATCCCAAACAGACATTGATAACACTGAAATGCACTTCAAGCCAAACTTAAGAAATTTCTTCCAAGATACTAACTTCCACAATAGGCGCCAAAACGCTCCCGGGTTATCCAAAACCCAATCCGGGCATATGCCCAAGTCCGAAATCATCATACGAACATGCTGGAACCTTCAGATCCCGATTTTGAGGTCATTTACTCAAAATTCCAGTCCTAGTCCATTCTGTCAACTTTAAGCTTCCGAGATAAGAATTCTCTTTCCAAATCAACTTTGAACTTCCCGAAATTTAATTCTGACCACGCGTACAAGTCATAATACCTGAAATGAAGTTGTTCATGGCCTCAGACTGCTGAACAGAGCACTAGGACTCAAAACGATCGATCGGGTTGTTACATTCTCTCCTACTTAAACATACGTTCGTCCTCGAACGTGCTGAGAATTACACTTCAGTAGTCTGAAATCGCTGTTTAACTTCTCATGCACCTTCCCGTGAAACCACAACTCAGTTGAGCACATCAGCTCGATCAACTATGAAGATATTCGCTTTTGTTCAAGTAAATAATCCCTAGAGCCCAATTCCAACATCCGGGATTCTATGCCCAACCTGTTCCCACCATAAGATCACCATATTAATCACTACACGTTGTACCCAAACATGACTGCATAACTTTGCTGAATTCGAACCTTTTATCACTTTACTCACCGGACCACAATAACATTTTTTGATCAACTCAGTCAAAATCCTACTAATCCGATGCTCCCATTGCACCCCATGACTTACACAGGTCTTATTCTAACCTTTACAATACCGCCACGACGGAAGAGATATGCAGAAATTCATAATCAACTGCCGAGTCAACAAATCATTAGGTCCATACCCCTGACAAAACCATCACCTCATTCAGGACCAAATAATGGTCTTATCTCCATAACTTACTTCATATACTCAGATTGCACTGATCCTAAATCCAAAAGTCTCATCTCACCCAGTACAAACTGCTCAGGCAATAAGCCACCCCAGACATAATCAAAAGTCTCATATGATGCCGCAATGTGACAATAGGCTACCAATTCAAACGCGATACGAAAGGAAAACGAACTCTGGAAGGAATTACCTAACTCACGCACTAATACGGACTTTCCTTAGAAAATAGGAAGCAAGGCACACAAAATAGCATATAGAAAACTATACTCAACATCACACTGTTGCGGCGTGCAACCCGATCCACACATAGATCTCACATAAGGAGATACACATCGAGCCAAATATGCTCATTACAACAAAAAATCGAATAACGGTCATAAGCATGCTAAATGCATAATAACATCCCTGAGGGAACATATAGCGCCATAAGCTACAAAACTCAAGCACAACTGAGGTGCGATACATAATCTGAATCTCAAGAGCCATCTTGCTCATAATACATCATTTCTACGTGGATCCTCAACACATAAGCAATTCCTCAAGCCGTCTCACAACTCACACGGCGCAATGCATCACTACATGAAATATCTGACAACGAAATAATACCCTGACTACTCCATAAGGAGCGCATTACTGAAATGAACACAATTGGCCTAACATAGAGCCCAAATTCACATTTAAATCCATCAACCGACCTCAAGTCGATCCTGATCATATCAAACTAAGCCAATAACTTTTCAAAGGTCCATACTAATTTCCCTCTTCTCATAACACACAAGGACAACCATCATAACCGGAGTACTCATCCACGGTCCACAACTCAATAACTGAGTGCCCTCCAGTCATATATTGTCAATTTAATGACATTATCTCAAACCTTCATACTTGGTTTAAATCTTTAATCAATCAAGTGACTACATGCCACACTTATACGATCTTCCTGTGGGACTCGCTCCCACAACCTTCCAAAACACATAACAGGTCCACTCATCCAAACCACCGGTTGCACTAATGCTGAAAAGCGATCAAGAATCCCTAACCAGGATGCAAAGCCTTTTTCACAAAACACCGATCTCAGGTGACGCTGAAGACATTGACAACTTGCTTTAATCATCAAAAACTCCTTTCCTGCTCATCCGAGCTCGCGACATCATTGTCAACGCCGAGCTGCAACTTTGGTCTTTACTTCAAATTCCATACTACTCACTGTAACCAACATGTCAATATACGATAGAACATGCTTTTCATTATAACTCCGGAACCACTAATAGGTTAACACTTCATCATATGAAAACTTTTCACTTAACTCACTTTAGGAGATCCATAGTATTACATAGGTGGATTCTCATAACCGTAGAATATGCAAATCTCTAAGTAGTGGTCTAAGCCACCATAGCCCTTCCGAAATCTGCATCCACATAACAAGCCATAACAGTAGAACGCTTCAGAATAATATCAATTACGGCGGTTGACAAGCCTCATACGCACTGCCACAAATTACTTGCATAACTTAATCACGCTGAAAGAGCTGATCTCTACCACCAACATGCCAACTAAATTATGGCTAACCAATCTATCTTCTTTCGATTCACCCCGATTGCCTTAGAAATAATACTAATTCCATCCAACACATAACATACTCCATCTGCACTCATCTCGAGTGACCTTGAATCAAGAGACCATGCTGTCTCAAATCCCACGAACTGTCTCATATCTCTCAAATGTTATACCGTAAGTTAAAATAACATAGGAACATTCTGGGCACCTTCTCATAAACTGCTACAAAGCTTGATTGTTAACTGTACTTATAGATTCAAAATCATTATGTACCACACTTCATCTTGAATCTCACTAGCCACCCACTCTGACTTGGCCCCGAATATAATCAATTCCATAAATCTTCTAGCACATGGATGCCCCATTGGTGAAGCACCTGGCAGAATCACTTCCCTGCGAACCCGCATCTTTACAAAGCACACTCTTGAATCCTTCCCAAAGTTTGAACATAGGCCAATAAGGCCAACGATATAACACCTTTACTAATTCCTTTGCTCAAGTTAACTTATGTTCTCGTTCCTTAGCTGAAATAACCCATCAATATGCTAATCACCAAAAACTTCGCAAGTATTTAACCATCCAACCCAATCATAAGCGGTGGGATTCTCCCACTTAGCATGAAGCCATCATATCACGAATCTGGAATTCTCCCGTCCTGATTATCTCTTATTGATATAACCTCGCGCAATCAACCGCCAAAGTTCTCAAAATCTTTTTGTAAAACCCCTTCTTATATTCTAACTCATCAACCATATTTGCACAACCAATTTCTTTGCTATATAACCGATAGGATTCTTCGCAGAAGCCTCGCCAACCACGCGACCGCTAACCTGCTCACTTGGGTAACCCTCCTATAAAAGCTCTCCCCGGCCTCTTCCAACGCCGCTGCACGGTGTACAATCACTTCGACATCAATAACCCATTCTGAGTCTGAGCTCACTCCCCAACTGCATAGGTCCATTTACCCCTCCCCCCCCCCCCCCCCCCCNCCCCCCCTCCCGTGGACATCATTTAAATGCGCGGCAACATCCTTCCAATTCAAAGTTATACTGCATCATTCTTCACTTAAGCGACTCCTTTCCGTTATATTAAATCTCTTGTCGCATGATAGCCCATACTTCTAATTAATTCCGCAGGCTTCAATCGCCAGCCATAAACCCCCAAATCATTCCAAACTCTCCTTAAGGTAGGTGGTCATCCCACTACAAAGCACATATGTGACTCTACCGGTCTCCCACTTTGGCAAAACTCATTCCCTTAATCGATTACTCGGCCTTTGGCCTCTTATACTCGGCCTTGCAGAAACTTTAGCCACTGCCTGACACTCCCTACATGTTCTTCCTCATACTTTGCTGCTCACTTGCTGTTTTAAACAAAATCTACCTTCATGGCACCTGAACCCACAATTTCTGCTAACTTAAACCTTTTCGAAGGTCATCTTTATCGAACCGTCAACACTAGAAATACTGATTCAATCCTGAACTACCGCACCCTGCGATATCTGACAGTTGTGTCTCCAATTCTATCTCACAATATCTTGCCCCAACAGCGAATTGTAGAAGGTCATAACACCGACAGACTTAGCATGTTCAATTAGGACAACGACATCCCATCATAGAATCAAACTCTACAACGTTTGCAAATACCAAGTCTCATTACTTTCACTAGCCCACATTTGACCGTCCCTAGTTCGATTGTCTTTCCCCTCCCGGGAATAAAATACTGAATCTCTTGATTATGCACTGAGTAAACCACATTCAAGTCATTCACTGCCCCGACACGTGGGCAAAACATCCTACCATCATATTACTATTGCGCAACATTCGTTCATAAGCATCATGGAAACTTGTGCCTAACCTTAGAGCTCTCAAAGGTGCCGCTGCTGAACCGAAACAACAAAATATCCTTCCACAAAGCGACGATAATAGCTCAAATAACCCCGTAGGGAGAAACACCTGCACCATATTCGTAGTGCTATTAAAATTCTTCAACTCTCGATTTATAACAAGCGCTTCGCGTCGCATAAGATTGAGTAGGAAGGAGACAAAGGCGTAAGCCTCACATGAATCAGATCGCACGATAAGGAATCAAGAAGGGAAGTACTCCTAACAGTCTTGCAGCCTCCCGAGGATAAGTAAAGACGTCTCCGTACCTATTCGCGAGACTCTACTAGACTTGCTCATGAATCGTGAGACCCTAGGAACCTAGTGCTCTGATACCATGTTGTCACGACCCAAAATCCACTAAGGGTCGTGGTGGCGCCGGACACCGCTGTCAGGCAAGCCAACCAAATTACTTAATCAAAATCTCATTTTAATACTTTTGAAATCTAGGATTTTCCTTCAAATTTAGCAATTTTAAAGAATATAGTCTCAAATAAAATTTAAATGATAAGCAGTTAATACAATACTTCAAACCATCCCAGAACTCGGTGTCACAAGTGCATGAGCATCTACTGCTAGGAAAATAAAATACAACATCCATCCGAAATATAGTGGACAAGAAATAAATACAATACGCTGAAAGGGGCTACACTAGTTGCGTGTCGCCTCGAATAATGCAACTCACCTAGTCCAAGAGTCATCCGCGCTGCTATGCCCAGTAGGCTGCTAGAGATACATATACCTGTGCAACAAAAATGCACAGAAGTGTAGTATGAGTATGTAAACAACGTGTACTCAATGAGTATCCCGCCTAATCTCGAAGAAGTAGAGACGAGATGGTCAACTTCGACACTTACTAGGGTCAATTGACAATATACTAAAAATGTGAGGAAATCTTGGATTTATAGCAGTTCTAATTCACGAAGCCGGAAAACAGGTAAACACCTTAAACAAATAATCAAGGATTTTCAAGGTTTATTCTTCATTATCTTATCAATTTATATCAAGCCACGAAGGGCAAATTTCACATTTAAATTTCTCAAGCGACAATACAACATGCGCAAATCACACCGAGGCGACGGCCCGATCCAACAGAAATGAACTGTGCACTTGCCGAGGATCGACGACGCGCCTATAGATGCATCTATTTAATCTGTCGAGGCATTCGGCCTGTTCCATAAATAAACACATACCCTGCTCGCGAATCATACATGCGACGCAGGTACACATGGAGATACATGCTCAATCAGTCAATTAAGAAGTTATCAGGGATATTTATCCAAATAAAACAATTTCTTTTTTAACAATTCAGAAAAATGACATTTAATCTCTTTTTAAATTCATTTACTAATCCAGGGTGATTTAAGCAATTCACGCTATCAACGTGTTCATAAATAATCCAAGTATAACATGCTTTTGGGTCCTAACTACCCGGACAATAGCATAATAGTAGCTACGCACGGACTCTCATCACCTCGTGCGTACGTAGCCCCTGTAATTTGGAGCATATAATCAATTATTTCACCTATGGGGACAATTCCCTCTTACAAGGTTAGAAAGGAGACTCACCTTGCTCCGCATATCCATAACCGGCATTCCACGCCCCTCCGAAGACTCTAATTGATGCACCATGCTCCAAAACTAGCCAACGGTTAAGCAAATCCATTAATATATGCTCAAATATTCATTACAATCTAATTTGTAGAAACTCCTAACTCCGATCAAAAAGTTGACCAAAACACCATCGGGCCCACGTGCCAGAAATCTAAGATTTTTCGAAGATAAAGATTACCATGACCTTAGGAACTCAAATATATAATTTTTACTAAATTCCAAACTCCATATCATGGTTAAATTCCAAGAATAAAATTTCTAGATTTTTCCCCCAAAACCCCAAGTTTTTCTACACAATTCATGCTTAAATCCACACATAATTGATGTATTTAAGTCATAATAGGTGGGGATATCTTACCTTGTCGTTGATGACGAAAATCCTCTCTTGAAGCTCCCCCAAAAATCACCCAAGCCATGAAAAATGGGTGAAATGTACTCAAACCCCGATTTAAAACATCCCTTCTACCTCCAGCGATTTCTGCACCTTCAGTCCCTTGACCGTTTCTGCAGTTCCGCAGGTGTGGATCAATCACCGCTTCTGCGGTCCGCTCAAGGCTGCCCTTTTTTGCTTCTACGATATGAACTCCGCAGATGCGGTCCCGGTTCTACAGAAATTTGACCGCATCTGCGGTCCACTCTGAGCCGACCAGATCCGCTTCTGCGACCACTTCTCCGCAGATGCGGTCCCGCTTCTGCGGAACCTTGAACGCATCTGCGGTCCTCAAGCCCTTTAAAAAAAATTTGCACATGCGCCTTCCTAGCTGCTTCTACGGCGCCGCACCTGCGGCCTCTTTTCTACAGGTGCGATTATGACAGCAACCAGCAGTCCTCAACCTTCCAAAAATCCCATTTTCGATTCGTTAACCACCCGGAATCCCCCCGAGGCCGCCAGGACCCCAACCAATCATGCCAACCAATCCCAAAACACATTACAGACTTGCTTGAGGTCTCAAATCATATCAAACAATGCTAAAACCATGAATTACACCCCGATTCAAACTTTGTGAACTTCGAAATTTCAAACTTCTACTTCCGATGTTTAAACATATCAAATCACGTCCGATTGACCTCAAATTTTTCGCACAAGTCACATTCGACATTGCGGACCTATACCAACTTTCGGAATTAGATTTTGACCCCGATATCAAAAAGTCCACCTCCGGTCAAACCTCTCAAAACCTTTAAATTTCTATCTTTAGCCAAATGGCTAAAAAATGACCTACGGACCTCCGTATTCACTTCCGATCGCGCTTCCAACTCCAGAATCACCATACGGAGCTATTCCCAGACTCGGAATCCCAAACGGACATTGATAACACTGAAATGCACTTCAAGACAAACTTAAGAAATTTCTTCCAAGATGCTAACTTCCACAACATGCGCCAAAACACTCCCGGGTTATCCAAAACCCAATCTGGGCATACGCCCAAGTCCGAAATCATCATACGAATATGCTGGAACCTTCAGATCTCGATTCCGAGGTCGTTTACTCAAAATTCCAATCCTAGTTCATTCTTTCAACTTTAAGCTTCCGAGATAAGAATTCTCTTTCCAAATCAACTCTGAACATCCCGAAATTTAATTTCGACCACGCGTACAGATCATAATACCTGAAATAAAGTTGTTCATGGCCTCAGACTACTGAACGGAGTGCTAGGACTCAAAAAAACCGATCGGGTTGTTACAATATTATGTAATACTAGAGTGTGTAATTATTATCCTAATAATTACATAGCTCGATAATTATACATGACTTTTTAAACAGACCCTAAAGAACCAAATTAAATGGTTTGTCTCCCGATATGGAATTAAATAAATTTGATGCTTTCCAAAAAGAGCTTTGAATTGTGCTAAAAATAGAAAGAAATATTCCCAAAATTTCAAAGTAAAAGGGGGATTTGAGTTTCTCAAACTTGATAATTTTTATAATATGGTTGTTTCAATCACACAATTAGTCTTAAAGTACTAATAAGTATATGTATCTTGCATGAATAAACTTAGACTTATAGTTAAATACGAAGTATAAGTTTATGGTTTTTAACTACAAACTTTTTCCGTAGCTAACTATCGCACGATTCAACTACAAAGTAAGTCGTACCCATTTAAAATTATATATTTAGTGACAAAATATTAATGTGACTGAATTTTAAGTTAAATAGAGACAATATTAGAGTAATTTTCACTAATTGTTTACACTATTAGTGACATAAACTAAGGTCATAATTAAATATAAAATTTTATCGCTAAATTTAAAATGTTTAGCTACAAGTTCTAATTCATCGCTATCATAACAACATATTTTTGTGATGAAAATTTTTTGTGTCCAAAATTTAACTAATTTTAAGACAAATAGTGGTTCGTAGCTAATTAAGCACATCATGTGAAGACCCGACCCGTTGTCACGTGCGTTACCGCCCTGTTTCTCCCATTTTCTGCTCCTTTATGCTTCATTATCAGTGTTGGGTGTGAACGAGTTGATTTTGATTGATTTTAGAAAGAAATGAGACACTTAGTCTCTTTAAGGAATGCTTAGTTTGGAGAAGTCGACCGGATATTGACTTATGTGTTAGAGTGCTCGGATATAATCTCCGGTGATTCGGTTAGCTTCGGGGAATGATTTGTGACTTAGGAGTGTGATCGGAATTGATTTTGGAGGTCCGATGTAGAATTAGGCTTGAATTGGCGAAGTTAGTATTTTGGCAAATTTCCGGTTGATAGGTGAGAATTTGATCGGAGAGTCGAAATGGAATTCCGAGAGTTTCAGTAGCTTTGTTAGGTAATTTGGGTTGTGTGTGCAAAATTTTAGGTGATTCGGAGGTGTTTTGGTTGGGGTTTTGATCGAATGCGTGTTTTGGAAGTTTTAGAAGAACTTAGGATTGAATTCGATGTAATTGGATGGATTTGGCATTGTTTGAGGCGTTTTGATGATTGGAACAAGTTTGTATGATATTTTAGGAGATTTTGGTATTTTTGGTTGAGGTCCCAGGGGCCTCGGGGTGAATTCGGATGGCTAACGGGAGGTTTTTGGGACTTAGGTTGTTGCAGAAAATTGCAGGTCAGTGCTGCAGGATTTTGCTCTATGCGATCGCAGGAGAGGGGATGCGATCGCATAGAAGGATTTTGAGTGGTTGTTTGGTTGTTCAATGCGATCGCATAGGGAGGCATGTGATCGCACAGTGTAAAGTTGATCCGAGATTTTTAGTAGAAATTTGATCAATGCGATCGCAGGAGTTGGTGTGCGATCGCATAGGCTAAGGACCTTGTGCATTGCGATAGCATGGGCATATCCGCGATCGCATAGGGTTAAAATTGGAGCTGGAAATTTTGTGCTCTACGATCGCAAAGGGTAGGCTGCGATCACATAGAGTTGGCTACAGTGGTCCAGGCAGAATGTTAAAAGAACATTTCATCCGCGAACCCAAACCCATTTTCCTCCATTTTTGAGCATTTTGAGACCTACTTGGGAGTATTTGAAGAGGGATTCAAAGGAGATTGACTGGAGGTAAGTTTTATGAGTTAAAAACATGATTATATTGTGGAATTATCCTTGAAATTCTTGAGAATTTAGCCAAATTGGAAGAAACTAGGGCTTGGATTTTAAGATTTTTAAATTGGAATTTGAGGGGTCATTTGGACTCCAATTTTGGTGTTCTTTATATGTATCGACTCGGGGAAAGATAAGGAACCCGTTGGTATAAGATTTTCTGTGTTTCGAGATGCGGGCCCAGGGCTCAGGTTTTGCCAAATTTTGAAATTTTGATGTTTTTCAGTTATTTTAGATTGGGTATTGCCAAATTCAGTTCCTGATTTTGGATAGATTTGATGCACGTGGAGGCCAATTCGAGGGGCAAAGGCGTCGCGAGTTAAAGAAATAGCCGGTTCAAGGTACTAATAGATGTAAATGATGTTCTGAGGGTTTGAAACTTCGAATTCACACATTGTAGTGCTATGAGGTGACTTGCACGCCGGATAACGGGCGTGAGGTAGAGCACCATCGGGAATCATGACTTGGTCCGTCCCGCTTAATAAAATTTCTACCTAATTTGTTGAAGATTAGTCGATATCCTTATAAAAATGGATTAATTATCATAATTGGGCTTCGTGCCAACTGCTTGAATCCTTCAGGGATTGTTTTTACTGGATTCTTCCCATATTTACAGATAATTGAACTCAGTCCTAGTATTTAATACTGTTTTGCAAACTCAGCCACTTTTTCTCAAAACTTGGAACTTAAATAATATTTCTAATGAAGTTTGGGCGGAATATTTTACATACTATTGTGCCCGAGGGGCTTATGTGATTCTGGACTGAGTGTAGGATCGGGCTGCGCGCCGCAACAGTATTATATTGATATTGATTTGAGGCTTAGGGCCTAATAGATGCCACGAGATGGCTTGATATTGCGCTTGGGCCGTAAGGGGCCCCTCCCAGAGTCTGCACACCCCCAGTGAGCGCCATCGATGATAAATAAATGGAGCAGGCTGCACGCCGCAGCGGGTACTGGAGAGTACCAATTTATGTGTTGCATCGCATATTTGATTGTCATTTACTTATTTATCCATTGTGGTATTTCCATAATTGTTTCCACTGATTTACTGAATTGTACTGTTGGGTTCAAGTTGCTATATTTATAGAATTACTTTGTGCCTATTCAGGATTTCTTATTCTCAGCCTTTATTTATGTTTATTACTCATTGAGTTGGAAGTACTCACTTTACTCTCTGCACCTTGTGTGCAGATTCAGGTGCATCCTGTCACACCTCCTTTTAGCGCTACCGCACCCCGCGAAGGATGTGGTAAAGGGAGTTTTTCCAATTAAAGGACAATCGAAATGGGATTTGTTTATTAAGAGATTCAGAGTCGCCACCTGGGAGATTTATGGTGTCCCAAGTCACCGGTGGAATCCCGAATCGAGGAAAGATTTGACTCTATTTAACAGTCCGCGAACCAGAAATCCGGATAAGGAATTCTGTTAACCCGGGAGAAGGTGTTAGGCATTCCCGAGTTCCGTAGTTCGAGCACGGTCGCTCAACTGTCATATTTGGCTTATTTATCTGATTTATAACATATTTTAACTTATGTGAAAATTTTAACCTTTAACCGCGTTTACTTTTTTTTTTTTTGAGTAAAATGGAACGTCATTTAAAATACATTTTTAGATCACGTCACATGAAATGCACCCAGATCCTCGACACATTTTATTCAACATTTTGGGATTTGGATTTGGGTCGCATGAAATGCACACCCGAATTTAGGAAGGTAAAATTATTAAAGCCGCGCCTAAAGAGACTATCGCGTTATTATTTTGGGAAAGCTCGTGAAATTCGCTAAATTACCTCTCCCGGAATCTAAGTATTTTTATATACACATGTGAGGGCCCCGCAGATGGCGAGGCTCGTCTCATTTATTTTTTCATTAAGGTCAATCCTAGAGCAAACTACAATTTTCTACTAAGTTCATCTCTAAAAAACGAAAGAAGAAAAAGATCCTAATTAATTTTGTTATTGAATCTACTTTACTCTTATAAAAAAAAAACCTTGTAATATCGTCGAAAACAAAGCACAAGTGGGCCTGGCGGACCCAAACTATGCCCTGCAGCTTTGGGACTCAAGTTGAGTTTTGAGCGATATCTTAATTGGGCTGTCAATTGGCCCAATTATTTACAAATCATGGACATTCAGCAAAAGACTAATATCTGAATTCGAACGAAAAATACAACAAATTGTAAGAATTAAACTGGTATTACTGAATTGCTACTTCACAGGACCCGGGCATCGATATACCCCCTTTTTTTATTATTTTATTTTTACTTTTTGAACTTTAACTACCAATTACATCACATTACCAAATTGAGTTTACTTCTCATTTTTAATAACATTTACCAATCCCTTTGAACCCATTCTTTACAAATTGCAAATAACTAACGAGGTTTAACTACGGAACACCTCAAATTTATTCCGTAACTACAAAGCCAAGTGGAATTGATTACTAAACTTGCCACCATTTTTAACCAACATGTTTTCGCTACCACAGAACTCAAAGAAGTGTTTAACTCATAATAAAAGTATGAAATAAAACAAAGGCTGCACAGTTTATTGAATTCAATTTGTAAAATGCTCCAACCTATTTGAATCTCAATGACTACACAATTATAGAGTTTGACTTAATGACTATAATTGAGGCTCCAAATATCAGTCCACACTACTTAATCACAGTCCAATTACAGTCCATTTACACATAAGGATTTAAACTTCAAATAAAGAGCCATCTTATGCATTAAAACTAAACAGAAACAGAAAAATCCTAAAAAAAGGACTTCAGGCAGTATTTCAAACAACATTTCATCATGTATTTCCTCAACTCAACTCAATTACATCGATTCTTCAAAATCCTATGAAATCAGAAGGTGTGCCTGGTATTGGAAATACAAGAAGAGGAAGGAATGATCAGCAGCAGTAATACCAATATAGCAACAGCAAACAACAGAAAACCAATAGCTACTCAAGAAAACCAGTTGAAATTCCCATCAACAACAATACAAAAACGACCCCGACAGAATTAGAATCAAACCAAACTTGGACCCAAACTTGGAAACCAACCAATTCGAATCCTTTGTAACTTACGATTATTCAAGAATTGTTTTCAGAAATGAAAAAACCTCAAAGTCGCATAAAATTTACGGGAAACAGTAGAATCTATGGTATTTTGGATTTTCCTCCTCAATGTTTTTTTTTCAATTTTCAGAAAATCTCTAATGTTCAAAGTCCCATACTCTTCATCCCCCCTCTATGTCTGATTTTCCAGCTCTTTTATCCTATTCTCTAAATCATGCAATCCCCTCATCTGTGGCGGATTTTTAGGCCCTAATGATAGTCAAAGCTAGAAAGTCCTCTTCCACTATTAGTGGTCTATCAACTATTCAAGCCCACTTGACATTGTCCCCTAACTTTTCCAAATCCACTAACATTTGTCTCAATCAAATTCCTTAGATTAATCAATGAGGGTCCCTTATTCCCAAATTACTCCATAAATTAAGCCAGAAATCCTTTGTGAGTTACTTTTGAAATAACAGCAGCCGGATCAATCATCAAACCCAAACCCTTAAGTAGAGCCCACTCAATCATTTCAAAATTTCAAGTCCAAATTAACCCCTGAAATCACTAAAACTACTAAACTATCTAATCCCTTTCTTGTCTGAATTAAACCTATCAGCTATAACCAATTCCTAGTCAAATTCAAACCGTGATTCACAGTAAGAGACCAAATCAACTCAAAACTGGTATCAATCAGATGGAATGAGTTGATCATATTGGGAACCAATCCTGATCAACTCAAA
>MU740245.1:33551-74874 GCA_026770625.1 Nicotiana glauca
CTTGTCAATACGGCCTTTCAGCACTTCGAAGAAGATTTAAAGGTTGTGTTTGCTAACCGACTAAAACTTTTTAGAAATGACCAAAGGCGGCTGTTCTTGCAAAAACGGCCTTCCAACGTCCTTTAGGGGACATTTGGCCATTTTGGACAAGAATGGCATTAACTTTACTTATGGAAAAACAACAACATTTATTTGCCCTATAAAAAAAATTCTCTTGTTTTTTTTAAAAAAAAATTTCCGAATAGTTAAATCCGATATGGGTTGCCTACATATCCTACATCCGGTGAGAATCAAACTTACGTAGTTCATCCAAATAAAACAAACTATTTTTAAAAACAAAAATATTTTTCCCCTTCTTTTTTTTTTTCATTTTTCCCAGTATTCAAAAGACGGTCAGCATGAAGTCCGAAGCAAATAAATGCATAAGTAGCAAGTAAAATGCATCAGGATGGTCTTTTCCATTTCGGGTATACCTGTCCTAGATAGACCCAACCCCTGTGTTGAATCTCCAAAGTCGAATGCACGTGATGCAAACAAACGTTCCTACTAGGGATTCGACATGAGGCTTTGTTATTCTAAGTTAATATCTTATTGGAGAAAGTACCTAGACTGGCTTACTCGAGCGGACAACTCGAGCTGAGGAGGGTCAGTATACCGGTAGCATTGCTTTTTGGCTTAACTGGTGGTGCTCCCCGCCTAAAACATGTGTGACTAAAATCCTTCACCGGGTGCCAGGCACCTCTGCTATCTCAAAGAAAGCGGGCTATGTCAAGCAAATACCCAATTTTATTTTCAAGAAGACTCAGAGGGGAATGGGCTTCGGCACAGTTTATATACAGTTCACAAAATATCAAAGCAGTAAAAGCAACACTTAGCACATTAGGCCCAAACACATAACAAAATCAGATAATATACAAGCAAAATACAACACATATACCAAGCTCGAATTCTAAACCCTGAACCAAAAGTTCTGGGTTTTATATTCCCCAGCAGAGTCGCCAGAGTTGTCACACCTCCTTTTGGCGCTACCGCACCCCGCGAAGGATGTGGTAAAGGGCGTTTTTCCAATTAAAAGACAATCGAAATGGGATTCGTTTATTAAGAGATTCAGAGTCGCCACTTGGGAGATTTATGGTGTCCCAAGTCACCGATGGAATCCCGAATCGAGGAAAGGTTTGACTCTATTTAACAGTCCGCGAACCAGAAATCCGGATAAGGAATTTTGCTAACCCGGGAGAAGGTGTTAGGCATTCCTGAGTTCCGTGGTTCTAGCACGGTCGCTTAACTGTCATATTTGGCTTATTTATCTTACTTATAACATGTTTTAACTTATGTGCAAATTTTAACCTTTAACCGCAAAATTGGACGTCGTTTAAAATACATTTTTGGATCACGTCACATGAAATGCACCCGGATCCTCGACACATTTTATACAACATTTTGGGATTTGGATTTGGGTCGCATGAAATGCACACCCGAATTTAGGAATGTAAAATTATTAAAGCCGCGCCTAAAGAGACTATCGCGTTATTATTTTGGGAAAGGCCGTGAAATTCGCTAAATGACCTCTCCCGGAATCTAAGTATTTTTATATACACATGTGAGGGCCCCGCAGCTTGTGCATTTTGTTTGGCGAGACTCGACTTATTTATTTATTTTTATTAAGGTCAATCCTAGAGCACACTATAATTTTCTACTAAGTTCGTCTCTTAAAAACGAAAGAAGAAAAAGATCCTAATTAATTTTGTTATTGAATCTACTTTACTCTTAAAAAAAAGAAAAACCTTGTAATATCGTTGAAAACAAAGCACAAGTGGGCCTGGCGGACCCAAACTATGCCCTGCAGCTTTGGGACACAAGTTGAGTTTTGAGCAATATCTTGATTGGGCTGTCAATTGGCCCAGTTATTTACAAATCATGGACACTCAGCAAAAGGCTAATATCTGAATTCGAACGGAAAATACAACAAATTGTAAGAATTAAACTGGTATTACTGAATTGCTACTTCACAGGACCCGGGCATCGATATACCCCCTTTTTTTATTATTATTTTTTTTTACTTTTTGAACTTTAACTACCGATTACATCACATTACCAAATTGAGTTTACTTCTCATTTTTAATAACATTTACCAATCCCTTTGAACCTATTCTTTACAAATTGCAAATAACTAACGAGGTTTAACTACTGAACACCTCAAATTTATTCCGTAACTACAAAGCCAAGTGGAATTGATTACTAAACTTGCCACCATTTTTTAACCAACCTGTTTTCGCTACCACAGAACTCAAAGAAGTGTTTAACTCATAATAAAAGTATGAAATAAAACAAAGTCTGCACAGTTTATTGAATTCAATTTGCAAAATGCTCCAACCTATTTGAATCTCAATGACTACACAATTATAGAGCTTGACTTAATGACTATAACTGAGGCTCCAAATATCAGTCCACACTACTTAATCACAGTCCAATTACACTCCATTTACACATACGGATTTAAACTTCAAATAAAGAGCCATCTTATGCATTAAAACTAAACAGAAACAGAAAAATCCTAAAAAAAAACGACTTCAGGCAGTATTTCAAACAGCATTTCATCATGTATTTCCTCAACTCAACTCAATTACATCGATTCTTCAAAATCCTATGAAATCAGAAGGTGTACCTGGTATTTGAAATACAAGAAGAGGAAGGAATGATCAGCAGCACTAATACCAATATAGCAACAGCAAACAACAAACAACCAACAGCTACTCAAGAAAACCAGTTGAAATTCACATCAACAGCAACACAAAAACGACCCTGGCAGAATTAGAATCAAACCAAACTTGGACCCAAACTTGGAAACCAACCAATTCGAATCCTTTGTAACTTACGATTATTCAAGAATTATTTTTAGAAATGAAAAAACCTCAAAGTCGCATAAAATTTATGAGAAACAGTAGAATCTATGGTATTTTGGATTTTCCTTCTCAATGTTTTTTTCTCAATTTTAAGAAAATCTCTAATGTTCAAAGTCCCTTACTCTTCATCCCTCCTCTACGTCTCATTTTCCAGCTCTTTTATCCTATTCTCTAAATCATTCAATCCCCTCATCTGTGCCAGATTTTTAGGACCTAATGATAGTCAAAAGAATTAAACTAGTATTACTGAATTGCTACTTCACAGGACCTGGGCATCGATATACCCTTTTTTTTTTTTTTTACTTTTTGAACTTTAACTACTAATTACATCACATTACCAAATTGAGTTTAATTCTCATTTTTAATAACATTTACCAATCCCTTTGAACCTATTCTTTACAAATTGCAAATAACTAACGAGGTTTAACTACTGTAACTACAAAGCCAAGTGGAATTGATTACTAAACTTGCCACCATTTTTTAACCAACCTGTTTTCACTACCACAGAACTCAAAGAAGTGTTTAACTCATAATAAAAGTATGAAATAAAACAAAGGCTGCACAGTTTATTGAATTCAATTTACAAAATGCTCCAACCTATTTGAATCTCAATGACTACACAATTATAGAGTTTGACTTAATGACTATAACTGAGGCTCCAAATATCAGTCCACACTACTTAATCACAGTCCAATTACAGTCCATTTACACATAAGGATTTAAACTTCAAATAAAGAGCCATCTTATGCATTAAAACTTAACAGAAACAGAAAAATCCTAAAAAAATGACTTCAGGCAGTATTTCAAACAGCATTTCATCATGTATTTCCTCAACCCAACTCAATTACATCGATTCTTCAAAATCCTATGAAATCAGAAGGTGTACCTGGTATTGGAATACAAGAAGAGGAAGGAATGATCAGCAGAATTAATACCAATATAGCAACAGCAAACAACAGACAACCAACAGCTACTCAAGAACAGCAACACAAAAATGACCCCGGCAGAATTAGAATCAAACCAAACTTGGACCCAAACTTGGAAACCAACCAATTCGAATCCTTTGTAACTTACGATTATTCAAGAATTGTTTTCAGAAATGAAAAAACCTCAGTCTCATAAAATTTACGGGAAACAGTAGAATCTATGGTATTTTGGATTTTTCCAGCTCTTTTATCCTATTCTCTAAATCATTCAATCCCCTCATCTGTGCTGGATTTTTAGGACCTAATGATAGTCAAAGCTAGAAAGTACTCTTCCACTATTAGTGGTCTATCAACTATTCAATCCCACTTGACATTGTCCCCTAACTTTTCCAAATTCACTAACATTTGTCTAAATCAAATTCCTTAGATTAATCAATGAGGTCCCTTATTCCTAAATTACTCCATAAATTAAGCCAGAAATCCTTTGTGAGTTACTTTTGAAATAACAGTAGCCGGATCAATCATCAAACCCAAACCCTTAAGTAGAGCCCACTCAATCATTTCAAAATTTCAAGTCCAAATTAACCCCTGAAATCACTGAAACTACTAAACTATCTAATCCCTTTCTTATCTGAATTAAACCTATCAGCTATAACCAATTCCTAGTCAAATTCAAACCGTGATTCACAGTAAGAGACCAAATCAACTCAAAACTGGTATTAATCAGATGGAATGAGTTGATCATATTGGGAACCAATCCTGATCAACTCAAACCAAATGATCAAACAGGGATTTGCTAATGTGAGCAAAACGTGAATATCAACCAGGTTCAAGCAATCAACAGGCTAATTTCTAAGCTCAACCATTAACAGGCTTGTTCTCAATTCATAACAATCAAGACAGAAAGAAACAAACCTACTGGCATGAATTCATGAACATGTTATTCTAGCATTCGAGCATGAAAAACCAATTGACGACACTTATGCAATCGACTATACAAATTATGACATCTAACAGTTAACAACAAACAAGCATAATAGAGCAGACCAACAAGGCGATTCTAGTTGTACTGACAAAACAAGGAACTTATAAACTAACTATTCGATGAAGTTTCAAATTGATTATATAGCCTAAACACACTTAACAATGGACAGAAGAAAATTTGACCAAATAAAAGGTCTGGTTGGAGATGGATAGAACAAATGATTGAAAAATCCATAAAACTAAACTAAACACATAAACAGGTATAAACACAAAAATAGAACAAAGGAGAGGGAAAAATACCTCAGTGACAAAAATCAGAAACAGACGACCTTTGGACCAACTCGGACTTGGATTTTTTGAGGTCGAACGGACCTTAATCGAGTGTTCTCAACTACGAACACTTTGACTAAGGTCAGTTAGACACCTAAACTCTTTTAATCTGGACAAATTTCAGCCTTTGGTTTTCTAGGGTTCTTGGGGGTTCGATTTGGTGATCGAACGGTTCTAGCCTGATTCGAACTAAACCAAAGGTGGTTTGGGCATGAGGGAGGTCAGGGGGTTCCAGGGCATAATTTGGGCTTGGTTGGGGTAGGTTCCAATTTTGCTCGAATATTCAAATAAAGATTTGAGACGATACAGGTCGATTCGAGGCAAATGGTTAACGGATTTGGATTGGGGGTGGTTAGATGCTTAAGGGGTGTTAATTTGGTGACCTACGGCGTTGTTGCCGCCGGGTTTCAGGCGGAGGAATGCCATGGCGGCTAGGGTTTGGTGAAAGCGGGCGTTTGGTCTCTGAGAGAGACGATGAACAGGTGAAGGGGGGTGTTTGGATTGGGGGGGCTGGGTAGGAGATTAGGCTTATATAGGAAAGGGGGCATTTGATCTTGGCCGTTGGATCAATCACGATCAACGGCCTGGATCACTTTGCTAATGAGGAACGACGCCGTTTGGCTTAAGTGGGGGGGTCGGTTGGAACTGGGTAACGGGTCGGGCCAGGAAATGGGTAAGGGAGACGCGATCTTGGCCGTTCGATCAAAACAAAACAATGGCTCAGATCTATTGGCCAGATACGACGCCGTTTAAGGCATCTGAGGGCATGACTAAATTGGACCGGGTAAGGCAAATATTTTGGGCCTGGATTTGGTCAAATATAGACGGCCCAGTCCAGTTTTTCTCTCTATTTTCATCTCCTTAATTTCCAATTACTAAAACCAAAATTCTAAACTAATATAAAAATCAAAATTTAACCAAATGCCAATTGACTCCTAATAATAATTATCACACAAGATTAAACACCAATTAAAAGTAAGCTCACACAATTTAGACATTAAATGCCGAAAATGCAAAGTACATTATTTTTTATTTTTCATTTTTGTAAAGCACACTTAATTACTCACAATTATAGAATTAAATCCTAAATGCAAATGTGACATATTTTTGTATTTGCATTAATTTAAACACACATAATCATGCACATACAAACGCAAGCAATTACAAAAAATATCACGAAAAATTTACAAAAATGCACACAATAAAACAGACAATTTTTGTTTTGATTTTGTGGGAGTAATTAATGTGAGGCAAAAATCACGTGCTCACACACCCACTGAGGCTGAGTGAGACTTTCTCTGTCGAGCATCATATCCGGGAGCATTAAGGTAGTTGCATGACGTCCGCAGTCGTGATCTTCCCATCTATCCTATTTATTATATTGCGCATTTCTTCAGAATATTATGTAATAGGTTGACACTCGTATATTAGAGGCTCAGACTTGTGACACCAGATTCTTCGGGCTGAGTAGTAGTTGTGACGACCCAAAGGGTCATCACCTGTTTCCTCATTCGTTCCGTGCTTCCGAGGCCTTGAAAACCTCACTTTTACTTGCCTCGATTGGCGTGCACAGTCCGGGCGCGTAGCCGAAAAGTTTTTATGTTGAAATATGTGAAATCTGTGAAAAATTTGAAGAATTTTGATATTAATATGATTAATGTTGACTTTAGTCAACGTTTTGGGTAAACGGACCCAGACCCGTGATGTGACGGTCCCGGAGGGTTCGTAGAAAAATATGGGACTCGGGCATGTGCCCGGAGCAAAATCCGAGGTCTAGAACCCGAGTAAAAGCATTTTTCTGTTAAATTATTTTTCTGAAATTATTAAGGAAAATGGAAATGAAAATTGATTAAAAGACTATGGTATCGGGCTCGTATTTTGGTTCCGATGCCCGGTACAGGTCTTAAATATGTGTTAAGCGATTTCTGTGAAGTTTGGTCGAAATCGGACGTCGTTTGATGTGTTTCGGACCTAATTATCTAAAGTTAGAAGTTTATGAAGTTGAAAATGAAAATGATGATTTTTGAGGCTTGATCCATTGATTTTTGATGTTGTTTTGGCGATTTGATCGCTCGAGTAAGTTCGTAGGATGTTATCGAGCAGGTGTGTGTGATTGGTTTGGAGCCCCGAGGGCTCGGGAGTGAATTGGAGGCGGTTCGGGGTGTTTTTACATTTAGAAAGATTGCAGGTTTTTGCTTCAGCTGTGCAGGTCCCTTTTGTTCTTCGCGTTCGCGACGATTCCTTCGCATTCGCGAAGCTATGGGTTCTCCCTTTATCGCGTTCGCATCCCTTGCCTCGAGTTCGCGTAGAGTCATTTGACTCTGAGGACTCAGCTCTTTTTTACTCTTCGCGTTCGCGTATATAACCTCGCGAACGCGTAGTGTTGCATATCCCCTTCCTCGCGTTCGTGTTAGTGTCCACGCGTTCGCGTAGACCAAGTTTTGGACCCCCAGCCTTTTCCTCTTCGCATTCACAGCCTTCCCATCGCGAACGCAACACTTTGCCCAGTCTACCCTTCGCGAACGCGGTCCCTTTCCCGCGAACGCGAAGGGAAATTTTGCCCAGTTATATTTTTAATTTCCAGAATAGTAGCAGCACGGGATTTTCCTCATTTTTCCACACGAACTCTTCTCCCTAACACCCCATAGACGATTTTGAAAAGCCTTTTCCTCCATAGCTTCCTAGGTAAGTGTTTTTAACTTCATTGTCTCTTAATTCCTTCATCTAATCACTAATTTCCTAGCCCTAAATCATGAATTCAAAGTAGAAATTAGGGGTTTTGGGTAGAGTTAGTGTTTTGGGAATTTTGGGTGATTCAACCTCAATTTGGGGTCGAATCTTAAAACAAATTATATATTTGAACTCGTGGGGTTATGGGTGACTAGGTTTTGGTCCGAGCCTCGTGTTTGGACCATGTGGGCCCGGTGTCGAATTTTGGTATTTTTGGAAGAATGCTAGAAAACTCATTTCTAGGCTATGGGATTATGTTGTTGAGCCCTAATTGATACTATTGAATTAATTATGCCTAGATATCATTGTTTCGGAGTCGGATTGTAGAGGAAAGGCGATATTTGAGGATTGATTGCTATTCTTTGGACCGAGGTAAGTGTTTGATCTAACTTTGGATTGAGGGAATAAGATTAGAATATTATTTGCTAATTGCTAAATGTTGAGTACGGTGTATAGGAATGGTGATGAGTATCTATACACCGGCGTCTAGCATGACCGTGAGTCCTTATTGTGCTTATTCTGGTTTTGTTGTGACCCTTCCTTGTTAAATTGCTGAACTCTATATAATGTGAAGAGTATGAGAAGGAATTTATGACTTATAAACTCTTTGGAGCATTGGCTCGAATGATAAAGTAACTATTGAGTAAGAAATGAATGAAAGAGAAAGAGATGTGAGTATTCCCTTGCTGGGCTGTTTACGTACTTTGATTATCTCCCTCGCCGGGATGTGAAAGTTATTGTTATTGTTCCCTTGCCGGGATTTGACTGTTTACTTGTGTTTTTCCTTGCTGGGATATCTATTACTTTTGTCTATCCCCTCGCCCCCATTGTTTGTGATTGTTGTTTGGGTGAGGTTGAGTGATAAAGCACGATGGGTGATGCCGTGCACGATTGTATTGATTATTAATGCACGAAGGAACATTCCGTGCCATGTTTTATTATTAATGCACGAAGGATCATTATGTGCCATGTTTGATTGTTAATGCTCGAAGGAACATTCCGTGCCATGTTTTGATTATTAATGCACGAAGGGACATTCGGTGCCATGTTTTGATTATTAAAGCACAAAGGGACATTCCGTGCCATGTTTGATTATTAAAGCACGAAGGGACATTCCATGCCATGTTTTGATTATTAATGCACGAAGGAACATTCCGTGCCATGTTTTAATTATTAATGCAGGAAGGAACATTCCGTGCCATGCCTTGATTATTAATGCACGAAGGAACATTTCGTGCCATGTTTGATTATTAATGCACGAAGGGACATTCCGTGCCATGTTTGCTTTATCACTCTCGTTGACTTTCTAGTTGTACCGTTTCATTCCTTATTTATTTACCTTGTATTCTAAACTGCTACGACACCTACAGCATGCTCCCCTCCCTCTTGACTTGTTAAGTTTCGGTTTTCTCTTCTATTTCGTATATATATATCTTTGAACTGCACAGGTTTGTTTGGTAGTCCGGTCTAGCCTCGTCACTACTTCGCCGGGTTTAGGCCAAGCACTTACCAGCACATGGGGTCGGTTGTGCTGATGCTACACTCTGTGCATTTTTTTGCACAGATCCAGGTGTTGGAGCAGCATTTGGGTAGCAGTAGCATTTTGGGAGCGAGCTTCCAGTCTAGGGACATTCGAGGTAGCCTAACTGGCGTTCGCAGGCCGAAGTCCCTTTTCATATCTTCAGATTGTTTTCATTGTACCGAGACAGACATTATGTATTTTCTATTCATACTTGTTTGCAGTACTCTTTAGTGGTTCGTGAGGTAGCGATTCCAGTCTTGGGTAGTGAAATGTTAAACTTTCGCATTTTGGGTTTTCAGTTATTTATGTTTTAACATATTTCCGCTTTATTTAAAGATTCTTTATCTTATTATTGTTGTGTTGTTATCCGAATATGTTTAATGCTTGGCTTGTCTATCTCCGACAGTAGGCTCCATAATGACTCCCGATGGTGGGAAATTCGGGTCGTGACAAGTTGGTATCAGAGCTCTAGGTTGCATAGGTCTCGCTACTCACGGACAAACTTGGTAGAGTACAGGAATCGGTACGGAGACGTCTCTATTTATCCCTCAGAGGCTACGGAGTTAGGAAAAGTTTCACATTTGTTCTTTCTTGTCGTGCGGTTCTATTTCTCAAGTACCGATTGAATTTCTATTTTGTTCCTCCGCAGATGGCGAGAATATGTACTTCCTCTTCTATCGCGTAGCAGCTCCAGTGGCGGAGCCTCAGGTTGATTTGGAGGAGGAGGTGCCAGCCCCAGCAGTCCCGGTGGGCCCAGATCAGGTCCCAGAGGGGTTCATTGCCATCTCAGTTCTTCAGGACGCTCTAGTCCGATTGGTAGGCTTCACAGAGAGTGTCATTCGAGCGGGTTTGCTTCCAAAAGTTCAGCCAGCGGTAGCAGATCAGTCGGGTACAGTGGCTCCGGCTGGGAGTGAGATCACTTTTCAGGAGGCGGCCAATGTGGGCCGTAGAGTGACACCTACTGAGGCCGCCAGAGGCCGTGGACGCGGTCGTGGTCGTGGCAGAGGCAGAGTAGCCGGGGCAGCACCTGCTGATCCACCAATTGCCCCAGTTCAGGATCAGGTTCCAACTGTGGATATTCCAGCAGTACCAGTTCAGGCACCAACTGTTTCCATTGTGATTTTGGGTCTTCAGGAGACATTGGCCCAGATATTGACAATTTGCACGGGCCTGGCCTAGGTGGTGTCAGCCATCACCGTAGCATCAGCTACTTCACAGGCTGGGGGAGGCAATCAGACCCCCGTTGCTCGCACACCTGAGCAGGTAGTGCAGGGATTTCAGACGCCGGAAGTGCCTCCCGCTCAACCGGTCGCACCAGTTCAAGATTACGTGGTTCCAGCTATGCCAGACGAAAAATAGCGTCGTCTAGGGAGATTTGGTAGGCTCCAGCTTCCAATATTCGGTGGTGCTGAGGGCGAGGATGCCAAGGGTTTTCTTGACAGGTGTCAGCGTATGCTCCGTACGGCAGGGATTCTTGAGTCGAGTGGTGTGGCCTTTACTACCTTCCAGTTCACATGAGCTGCTTTTACTTGGTGGGAGGATTTTGAGAGGCGTAGGCCTGCCGGTGCAGCACCTCTGACTTGGCAGCAGTTCTCCGCTCTTTTTCTGGAGAAGTATGTACCTCAGTCCCGTATGGAGGAGCTGCATAGGTAGTTTGAGTGGTTGACGTGCGGAGATATGACAGTGACTCAGTACGAGATGAGGTTTTCACAGTTGGACCATCATGCTACTTGGATGGTTCCGTCAGACCATGAGAGGATTAGGAGATTTGTGGATGGCCTCAACTACCACCTTCGTATTTTGATGAATAGAGAGAGTACTGGGTGCTACATTTGAGGAGGTGGTGGATATAGTTTGTGAGATTGAGTTAGTTCACCGTAGAGAGCGAGAGGAGAGGGAGGCCAAGAGGCCTTGTGGATCGGGTAGTTATAGTGGCGCTCCTTCGAGGAGCCAGTTCCAGCAGGGTAGAGGTCGTTGCTTCAGGCCTGCTCAGTCGGCCCGTCCAGAGTATCGTGGGGGATCTTTAGTCCGTGGTCATCCTGGGTCCCAGCAGGGTCAGTCTTCACTCAGCGCTCTCCCAGCTTAGAGTTCATCTCATGCCCCATCAATTCAGGGTTCTTCTGCACTGAGTGCATCTGCTAGTCACTCCGGTGCGAGGGGTTCCCTTCAGTTCCCATCTCCAGCACCGGGTAGCTATTATGAGTGCAAGGAGTTTGGTCACTTCAGTAGGCAGTGCCCTCGACTTCGTGGCAGACAACATCAGCAAAGGGGTCAGCCTTCAACTCCTACTCCAGTTACTTCACCACCCGCCCAGTAAGCTAGGGGTGGAGATCAGGCAGCCAGGGGTCGTCCCAGAGGTGGAGATCGATTAGGCGGTGGCCAGGCTCGTTTCTCCCACTTGGCCCAATAATCACATAATATTAATATTTAATATAGGAAAATTAGTTGCGCATAAACAAAGCTCTTCTATAATGTCCATCATAAATACCATAATATGATAAACTAGTAAATGTGAGTTATGGTGATTATACATAATTTGTCTACATACTCCCTTCCATATACTACAACATTAGTAATTTATCGTACCAGGTTTATAAGCTATAAAATATTATGGTCCACAATAATGTCTCCTTGAGATTTATCCTGTAATATCTTAAAATAACAATGTGCACACCATTATGAGAAACAGGAAACCATTAATGTATATCAGAAACACATAAATGAGCTCAAAGTGTCTAAACATCAAAAATACATCACTCATAAATACAACCTAGACCCATTCTATGTACATGTTCTTTAAATATCTTTGGCTGTAAACCTTTCCTTAACGGATCTGCAATTATGAGATCTGTTCTAATATGCTCAAGTGACATCCTTTGTTTCTGAACTTCCTCCTTGACGGTAAAGTACTTAATTCCATATGTTTGGCACCTTTGGAGTACTTATCGTTCTTGGAGAAGAATACTGCTGCAGAATTATCACAGTAAATTTTCAGCGGCTTGGTAATGGTGTCAACAACCCCAAGTCCTGAAATAAAGTTTCGCAGCCATAATACATGAATTGTGGCTTCAAAACATGCCACAAATTCTGCCTCCATCGTGGATGTAGCAATGACAGACTGTTTGGCACTCTTCCATGATATTGCTCCTTCAGCTAATTGGAAAAAATAACCAAACGTGGATTTTCTAGTGTCACTACATCCAGCGAAATCTGCATCCGAGTATCCAACAACTTCCAAATGCTTGGACCTCCTATAAATGAGCATGTAATACTTCATTCCTTTCAGGTACCTCAAAACTTTCTTTGCAGCTTTCCAGTGATCAATTCCTGGGTTACTTTGATATCTTCCTATTATTCCGACAGCAAAGCTAATATCTGATCTTGTGAAAGTCTGAACATACATCAGACTACTAACAATAGAAGAGTAAGGAATTGATTCCATTTTCTTTTCACTCTACATCATTTTTAGGACATTGCATGAGACTAAATTTTCTCCCTTTTTGAATTGGAACAATTCTTTCTGAACAATTGTTCATATTGAATCTCTCTAGAATTCTTTCGATATAGCCTTTCTGAGACAATCCTAATAATCCTTGTGATCTATTACGGAATATTTCTATTCCTATCACATAGGATGCCTCACCCATATCTTTCATTTCAAAATTCTTAGAGAGAAAATCTTTAGTCTTACGCAATATGCCTAAATCATTAGCAGCAAGTAGAATATCATCAACATATAGGACTAAAAATATAAACTTGCTCCCACTGATCTTTTGGTATATACACCGATCAACGGCATTTTCCACAAATCCAAAAGATGTTATGGTAATCATTAAAATTTATATACCATTGTCGTGATGCATGTTTAAGTCCACATATTGACTTCTTCAGTTTACACATCATTTGACCTTTCCCTTTAGTTTCAAAACCCTCTTATTAGTCCATATACACTTCCTCTTCGAGATCTCCATTAAGAAAGACAGTTTTCACATCCATTTGGTGTAATTCTAAATCGTAATGAGCCACCAAAGCCATAATAATTCTTAACGAGTCTTTCTTTGAGACCGGTAAAAAGGTCTCTTTATAATCAATGCATCCTTTATGAGTATAACCCTTGGCAACAAGTCTGGCTTTGTATCTCTCAATATTGCCATTTGAATTGCGTTTGGTCTTAAAGACCCATCTACACCCGATTCTTTTAGAACTTTCTAGTAATTCAATGAGATCCCAGACTTTATTGTATTCCATAGATTTTAACTCTTCCTTCATGGCATCAATCCATTTGTCAGACTCATTACTTTATATGGCTTGTGAAAATAAAACCGGATCCTTATTAAGACCAATGTCAAAATCTGACTCTTGCAAATAAGCCATGTAATCATCCACAATAACCGATTTTCTAATTCGTTGAGATTTTCTTAATGGCATTTCTTGTGGTTCAATTGTGTCAGATATTTGTGAATTAGTTTCTTCATGAAGTGTTTCATCCAAATATTGCTCGGTGTTGTCAAAGTGTTCTTTAACAATTGGAACAATATTTGATATTTGTGTGGAAGCAGGCACATTTTTAGGTAATAGAATATTGACCCTCACCTCTTTAATTTTCACACTTTGCTTTTCAACACTCCCACTAACTTCACCATTCTCGATGAATCTTGCATTACCGGTTTCAACAATCCTCGAACTATGGTTTGGATAGTAAAACATATACCCTTTAGATTTCTCTGTGTAACCAATAAAGTAAGCATATTAGAACAGATCTCATAATTGCAGATCCGTTAACGAAAGGTTTATAGCCAAAGATATTTAAAGAACATGTACATAGAATGGGTCTAGACTGTATTTATGAGTGATGTATTTTTTATGTTTAGACACTCTGAGCTCATTTATGTGTTTCTGATATACATTAATGGTTTCCTGTTTCTCATAATGGTGTGCACATTGTTATTTTAAGATATTACAGGATAAATCTCAAGGAGACATTATTGTGGACCATAATATTTTATAGCTTATGAACCTAATACGATAAATTACTAATGTTGTAGTATATGGAAGGGAGTATGTAGACAAATTATGTATAACCGCCATAACTCACATTTACTAGTTTATCATATTGTGGTATTTATGATGGACATTATAGAAGAGATTTGTTTATGCCCAACTAATGTTCCTATATTAAATATTAATAATATGTGATTATTGGGCCAAGTGGGAGAAACGAGCGTGTCCACCGCCTGATTCATTTTAAACTTCAAGGGGCACTTATTCATGAGATTACATACTTCTCTTCGATTATTTCCAGCATATTGTATGATAATTTTAACGGGTAGAAGTATATTCCAAATTGATTTAGTAATGCAAAAGTTTATTTATGTGTTTCTACTTTTTAGTAATCTCAGCTCTTTACTTATTTATTTCGCGCAACAAATACTAATTAATAACTTGATGTATTTCGTTATTATAGTATTTTATAGCCCTCGAATCATTTTAAAACAGGAAGGGAAAAGTTAAAAGTCCTCCTCAAGATCAAATAATACTTGAAGCACCATTAGTACTTTCTAATTAAGGGATAAAGTAAAAGCTAAGCATGGAAACCACGGTAATCCATTAACAAGATGGTTTGCAGCTCATATGTACACAAGCTGCAATTTGCTAGGTTCCAACTACTTGATAATATTGACTTCGTCCTTTTTTTATGAAGTTGCCCGTAAACATGCCTACTTATGCTTTGCAGACATTTTGATCATTTTAGTTTAACTGTGCACTATTTGGTTGTTCTTTAGGCTTTAATGCTTTCTTGTGGATCACAAGTGTCGAAAAATACAAAAATATTCGGCTCGCGACTGCGCAACCTTTTCGCAATATGCGCTCTGAATGTATTTCTGTTTTATTCTTAAAGATTATCTTTCTGTTTAGTTTCGCTCTGCTCTTTGAGTATTTGTTGTTACTAATTTGCTTTTGATCACTTCCAGATGAGTTCAGTTTACACTGTATTATTTGCGCTCTCTTTATGCTTATATTTTATAGTAGAGGAGTAATGTCACGACCCTAAACCCAGACCCGGTCGTGATGACGTCTCTCGTGAAGACAAGACCAGCCGACACAAACCCCAAGTTTAATTAACAGATATAGTGGTTCATAATCAAGTCATTAATAGTGATAATCCCAAAACAAGGTAAAATATTTCAACTGCGGAAACACAAAACAACCCGACATCGGGGTGTCACCAGTCATGAGCATCTAAAATCTGTCTGAGAGTATGAAAAGACAACATAGTTTATTACGAAACAAGGACAACGAAATAAAAGTAGGAAGGAGAAGCACTGTGCTGCGAACGCCAAACAGCTACCTAGTCAACTCCAAACAACCTACTCGAAGTAAATCAACCCTTGCTAGCGTGACCTGAGACTCCTGAATCTGCACACAAAGGTGCAGGGAGTAATGTGAGTACGCCAACTCAGTAAGTAATAAAAGTAAAGGTAGCTGAGCAACAAGAAAACACGTAATACACAACAAAATGCTACAACAAGGCAATAAAAAAACCCAACTCAATACAGTAAACAGTAAGAACTCATAAAACTTGTTAGTTCAGTAAAACCATTTTTCAAAACATCTTTCAGAAATTCAAACGAGTGAATGAAAACAAGTATAAAGTATAGAAACACAAACAACCCCTCAGGCAAAAATACCAATAGAACCAGCCCCACGGTCTATCTCACAATCACTCGTATCAGCCCCTCGGGCAACAACATGGAACAACATCAGCCCCTCGGGCTATGTCACATTACAAGCTGGGTACCCGCCCTCACTGGGGGGTGTACACACTCCGGGAGGGGCCCCTTACGGCCCAAGCGCAAAAATAAGCCATCTTGTAGCATAATCAACAGGCTCTCGGCCTCATATAAATCACAAGGCACCTCGTGGCATAATAAATCTAGTCTCGGCCTCTCATATATCTCCATCAGTACCACATGCTGCAGCGTGCAACCCGATCTCATAGTATCCCCACAACATAGGTCCTCGGCCTTAATCAGTCAAAATCTCACAAGCCACTCAGGCAACAGTAAAACATAATGCTCAGCCCAAAATAATGTTTAAAATACCAAAAACGAGTAAAGATGCCTGAGTTGTGAAAGACATTAGAGTATAGCAAGACTGATTACAAATACTAGGTCAAAATAGTGAGGAATAGCAGAAAAACCTGGCACGAAGCCCAAATATGAAATTTAGCCCAAAACATGATAATAGTAAGCAGTTTTCAATCAAATACACAATTAAAGAGTCATATGGGACAGACTAAGTCACAATCCCTGATAGTGTACAACCCCATGCTCGTTACCTAGTGTGTGCGTCACCTAAAAATAGCACAACGATGTAAATTCCGAGGTTTCATACCCTCAGAACAACATTTACAATCATTACTTACCTCTATCCGGTCCAATATCTAGCCTGCGATGCCTTTGCCTCTCGTCTCTGCCTCAAGTCTCATCGAATCTAACCAAAATTAGAGTCACGGCATCAAAATATGCTTAGGAAACGAAGCCCATGCAAAAATAATGAAAATACGACACGAATCCCGAAATTAATCAAAACCGACCCCCGGGCCCATGTCTCAAAATCCGACAAAATTAACATCAATGGAACCCTCATCTTCCCACGAGTTCATCCATATCAAATATTTCAAAATCCGACCACAAATGGCCCCTCAAATCCCTAGATTTAGGTCTCCAATTCCCAAGCCCTAACTTCTAGTTTTCAGGTTTATTTTCCATAATTTCCATTATTAAATAGGTAGAAATCACATTAGGATTGAGTATTAAGTCCAAAATTCTTACATGAGGCAAATAAAAGTGTGACTTCTTTTATTTCAAAAGAAACTTATGCAGAGCAAGCATGTGCAATAAAAAATAAAATAATGCTTCTACATGGTCTTATATCTTATCTATTTTTAATAGAAAAATTCTCATACTATTAATTGTGAAGGCAATTGAAACGTGTGGTTCCTATCAGTGTCTTTTAGTGTCCAAACTCAGCCAAAAAATAACACCAAAACCTTCTTTTTATTTAGCAATCCATTGAAAATCAAATGATAAAATTTCTTCCATTTATCAAACAGTAAACCAGCCGACGACAATGATTGAAAACACATATACTGACATGAAAGAAGTACTCTATACCGTTTCTCAATTTTCAACCACCGACAGGCGACAACGCCACAACCTTCCAATGATCAAATTTGAACCCAGCCAGATAACATAAATGGGCACACAAAGGTAAAAAGAATACAAAGGCAATAGAAGGGAAACATGAGAAGAGAAAGCATCAGTATGATTACCCAGTGATCTCAAAATATCCTCTCTGTCTTTGTAGAAATTAACCTACATGTAACTTAAGCACCTTTTTATTTTCACACCTTTGCTCTCTCACGCCTCCCCTCTGTCCATATTGATTTTCTACTGGGTATCCTTTTTTTCATCTTGTACTTCTTGTATTTATTTATTTCAGTCTTTGACGATATGCTAGGTATTTGTGTTTTTCCTGAGCAGCGACGGGATTTCAATAGTGAAAGTGTATCATTTTATTAAATTTTATTTTCTACGTATTTGAAAAATTCTTCAATCAGGTTTTCTATTACATTTCTTATGCATTGTTCTCTGATTTCGTTCTTTGGTTGCATTTTGAGTAATTGCGGCTATATACTTTTTTCATTCTTGTGCAAGAGGACTCGATAGTTATCAATCACTTCATTAATATTTTTAACATGAAGAACAAAAAACTCAATTGTTGATTAAAGATAAATGTAGTGCTCTTTAACGACCGGAGCATACGAAACATAGAATTTTTTTCTGGAGCATCTGAAACTGTGAGGTTGCCTTTGCTGGTAATGCCTAAAATCTAGCAATAGCAGATCTTTTCAATGTGTATTTATTTAACTTTATCTTTTTCTATTGACCAAATTCTAGTTAAACTAAGCGAGAATAAGCAGGAATCATTACTGCGGAATAAGAGCTCTTAGCCTTTTCGACACGGCATAAAATAAAGGCGGTTCTTGTTGCGGGTTTATTAGAGCTTGAGAATCTACCTAAGGCTATTTGAACTAATAAGGAAAAGTAGGCATGCTAAGTGTCACGACCCCAACCCCGGTCATGATGGCGCCCAACACACTGCTAGGCAAGCCCGACCAATTTAACAACCTTAACCATTTCTATACAGTTCATAATTAATTAACACAGACAAATTAATAAGTCATAATACTGAAAATCTGAAATAGAGTTAAAAACATGCGGAATCCCAAATAACAATACTACTACATAGCCCGAAGAATCCGGTGTCATAAGTCTGAGCCAGAATACATGAGTATCAACCTACTACATATCGTTCTAAAGAAGTACGTAATGAAGCAAATAGATAAAGGGAAGATCAGGGCTGCAGATGTCATGCAGCTACTTTGATGCTCCCGGATATGTGCTGCCCAGCTGGAAGTCCTCAACAGTCTCAGATGCACCTGGAAGTCCTCAACAGTCTCAGATGCACCTGGATCTGCACGCAAGGTGCAGGGAGTAATGTGAGTACTCCGACCTAGTGAGTAATAAATATAAATAAAGGCAGAGAATAAGAAATCCTGGATAGACACATTGTAATCTATAAATACGGCAATTTAAACCAAGTAGTATAAAATCAGCAAACTAGTGAAAGCAAATTATGGAAATACTGCAACAGATAAATAAATAAATGACAGTCAAATAAGGAATGCAACACATAGTACGGTACTCTCTAGCACCCGCTGTGGCGTACAACCCGCTCCATTTATTTATCGTCGACGAAACTTACTGAGGGTGTGCAGACTCCAGGAGGGGACCCTTACGGCCCAAGCGCATTATCAAGCCATCTCGTGGCATCAACTAGGCCATCGGTCTCATATCAATATCAATATAATACTGCTGCGGTGCACAACCCGATCCCATACTCAGTCCAGAATCACATAAGCCCTCGACAATAATAAAATAGTAGTTCTCAGCCCAAACTCTAGCTCACTATGCCCTTTCCTCTCAAATCGGCCTCCTCGCACGTCGAATCTGACTAAAACCACAACGAATACGTCACAATAGGCCAAAGGAACAATACCCAATCGAAAAATATTAAAAATCCCGAAATTGGCAAAACCCGAGCCTCTGGACCACTTCTCGAAACTCATAAATTTTCACATCTACGGGTTCCTTATCTTGCCACGAGTCTATCCATATAAAGAACATCAAAATCAGAGTCCAAATGACCCTTCAAATCCCATTTTTTTGCTCTCTTAAGTTCAAGCCCTAAACCACCATTTTTGTCCATTATTTTCTTAAGTTTTCAGTCCTAATCCATGTAATAGCACCATAGAATCGTGTTTTGGGTCCAAAAATCCATACCTTACCGAAGCTCCTTGAAAACCCTCTTCAAAATTGCCCACAATTCTCCAAGTCCGAAGTTAGAAACAAGAAACCCTTCAAAATTCGCGAAGATGAACTTAAATACCTTCTGCCCAGGCAAAACCGCATATACGGTCCAAAAATCCGCTTTTGCGGTACCGCTTCTGCGGAAATCACTTAAGCTCCCAGGGATCGCTTCTGAGACTAAAATTCTGCATATATGGCAACGCAGATGCGGCTCCTCGTCTGCTTCTGCGGAAACAGCTGCCAAGCCCAAAACTCGCACTTGCGGCTCCTCTTTCGCACATGCGACTCCGCTTCTGCGGCTTCCTCCTCGTTCCTGCGATACCGCTTCTGCGGTCCCAATTCCGTAGAAGCAAAAATACCAGAAACAGTAGCAAATTTAATAGCACAAGTCCAAAACTTCCCGTTAACCATCCGAAATCACCCCGAGGCCCCCGGAACCTCAACCAAAAGCACCAACACCTCCTATAACATCATTCAAACTTATTCCAATCATTAAAACACCTCAAACAATACCAAAACTATCAAATTACATCGAATTCAAGCCTAAGTTCTTCTAAAACTTCCGAAACATGCATTCGATTAAAAACCCAACCTAATCACCTCCGAATGACCTGAAATTTTACACACACATCCCAAATTACTTAACCAAGCTACAACAACTCTCCGAATTCCATTCCCACTCTCGGATCAAAATCTCACCTATCAACCGGAATTCGCCAAAATACTAACTTCGCCAATTCAAGCCTAATTCTACACCGGACCTCTAAAATCACTTCCGATCACACTCCTAAGCCACAAATCATCCCCCGAAGCTAACCGAATCACCAGAAATTACATCCGAGCCCTCTAACTCATAAGTCAACTTTTGGTTGTCTTTTTCCAAACTACGTCTTTCCTTAAAGAGACTAAGTGTCTCATTTCCTACCAAAACCAATCCAAAACAACTCGATCACACCAAACACATATAATGAAGCATAAAGGGGTAGAAAATGGGGGAAACGGGGTGGTAACCCATGAGATGACGGGTCGGGTCGTCACATCCTCCCTAACTTAAACAAACGCTCATCCTCGAGCGAGTCAAGAAACATACCTGAAGCCTCAAATAGGTGAGGGTATCTGCTCCGCATCTCCCGCTCGGTCTCCTAGGTAGCCTACTCTACGGGTCGACCTCTCCACTGCACCTTCACTGAAGCTACATCCTTTGATCTCAATTTCCGAACCTGACGCTCCAAAATAGCTGTTGGCTCTATATTATAAGTCAAATCACCCTCCAACTAAACCGTACTGAAATCCAGTTAATGGGACGGGTCTCTAATATACTTCTGGTACATAGAAACATGAAAAACTAGATGCACGCTCGACAAGCTAAGTGGCAAGGCAAGCTTATAAGCCACCTCCCCAATCCTCCGAAGTACCTCAAAAGGCCCAATAAATTGCGGACTCAACTTTCCTTTCTTTCCGAATCTCATAACACCCTTCGTGGATGAAACCTTCAACAAGACCTTCTCACCAACCATGTAGGATACATCTCGAACCTTTCTGTCCGCATAACTCTTCTATCTCGACTGCACTGTACGGAGTCTCTCCTAAATCACCTTCACCTTCTTTAATGCATCCTGAATCAAATCTGTCCCCAATAGCCTAGCCTCACCGAGCTCGAACCAACCAACTAGAGATCTACACCACCTCCCATACAAAGCCTCATACGGAGCCATCTGAATACTCGACTAGTAGCTATTGTTGTAGGAAAACTCTACAATAGGTAGAAACTGATCCCACGACCCTCCGAAGTCAATAACACAAGCGTGTAGCATATCTTCTAATATCTGAATAGTGCGCTCGGACTACCCGTTCGTCTGAGGGTGAAAGGTCGTGCTCAACTGTACCTAGGTACCCAAATCTCGCTGAATAGCCTGCAAAAACTGAGAGGTAAACTTAGTGCCCCGATCTGATATGATGGAAACTAGGACACCATGCAACCGAACAATCTCTCGAATGTAAATCTCTGACAGCCGCTCCGAAGAATAAGTAGTACAAACCGGAATGATGTGCGCGGACTTGGTCAGCCTGTCTACAACCACCCAAATAGCATCAAATTTCTTCAAGGTTCGAGGGAGTCCGGTAACGAAATCCATAGATCCTCTCCCACTTCCACTCAGGAATAACCATCTGCTGATGCAAGCCACCCGGTCTCTGATGCTCATATTTCACTTGCTGACAATTGAGACACCAAGCTACAAACTCCACAATATCTCTCTTCATCCTCCGCTACCAATAGTGCTGTCTAAGATCCTGATACATCTTCGCGACACCCGGATAAATGGAATACCGCGAGCTATGGGCCTCCTCCAATATCAACTCCTGAAGCCCATCCACATTGGGCATGCAAATCCAGCCCCGCATCCTCAACACACCATCATCACCAATGGTCACATCTCTAGTATCATCATGTTGAACTATGTCCTTAAGGACAAGCAAATGCGAATCATCATACTGGTGCTCTCTGATGTGGTCATATAAAGAAGACCGAGAAACCACACAAGCCAACACCCGACTGGGCTCCAAAATATCTAATCTCACAAACCGATTGGCCAAGGCCGGAACATCAACTACAAATGGCCTCTCCTCAACTGGAATGTACGCCAAGCTCCCCATACTCACTGCCTTTCGGCTCAAAACATCGGCCACTATATTGGCCTTTCCCGGATGATACAGAATGGTAATATCATAATCCTCAAGCAACTCTAGCCACCTCCGCTGCCTCAAATTGAGGTCCTTTTGCTTGAACAAATACTGAAGACTGCGATGATCGGTGAATACCTCACAAGATACGCCATACAAGTAATGCCTCCAAATCTTCAATGCAAGAACTATACCAGCCAACTCCAAATCATGGACAAGGTAGTTCTTCACGTGGGGCTTCAACTGATGAGAAGCATAAGCAATAACTCTACCCTCCTGCATCAATACACATCCAATCCCAACTCTCGAAGCATCACAATACACTGTATAAGAACCTGAAGCTAATGGAAAAACCAATACTGGAGCTTTGGTCAAAGCTGTCTTGAGCTTTCGAAAGCTCTCCTCGCACTCGTCCGACCATACAAATAGAGCACCCCTCTGAGTCAACTTGGTCAAGGGCGATGCAATGGATGAAAATCCCTAAACAAACAGGCGGTAATAACCCGTTAAACCAAGGAAGCTACGAATCTCTATGGCTAAGGACGGTCTAGGCCAATTCTGAACCGCCTCTATCTTCTTCGGGTCAACCTGAATACCCTGGCTGGTCACCACGTGTCCCAAGAAAGACACTGAACTGAGCCAAAACTCACACTTGGAGAACTTTGCATAAAGCCTCTCCTCCTTCAATCTCTGCAATACCACTCGCAAATGCTCCGCGTGCTCCTCCTGACTACGTGAGTATACCAGGATATCATCAATGAACACGATAACAAACAAATCTAGATAAGGCCGAAATACACTATTCATCAAATGCATGAACGCCGCTAGGGCATTGGTCAGCCCAAAAGACATGATAAGAAACTCATAATGACCATATCAGTCCTGAAAGTAGTCTTATGAATATCTGAATCCCTGATCTTCAACTAGTGATAACCCGAACGGAGATCAATCTTGGAAAACACCCTTGCTCCTTGAAGCTGGTCAAATAAATCATCAATGCGAGGCAGGGGATACTTGTTCTTCACTGTTACTTTGTTCAATTGCCTATAATCGATGCACATTCTCATCATGCCATCCTTCTTCTTTACAAATAGAACTGGTGCACCCCAAGGTGACACACTAGGCCGAATGAACCCCTTATCTAGGAGTTCCTAAAGCTGCTCCTTCAATTCTTTCAACTTCGATGGTGCCATACGATATGGCAGAATGGAAATGGGCTGAGTTCCCGGCACCAGATCAATACCAAAATCAATATCCCTGTCTGGTGGCATACCCGACAGGTCTGTAGGAAATACATTGGGAAAATCCCTCACAACTGGAACAGAATCAATGCTAGGAGTCTCAGCTCCAACATCCCTCACAAACGCCAAATAGGAAAGACAACCCTTCCCAACAATACGCTGGGCCTTCAAGAAAGAAATAACTCTACTAGGGACATAATCAGTCACACCTCGCCACTCGATCAGCGGTACACCCGGCATGGCCTAAGTGACTGTCTTAGCATGATAATCTAGAATAGCATGACACGGAGATAACGAATCCATGCCCAAAATAATACAAAGTCCACCATGCTCAATAGCAATAAATCAACTCGGGTATCCAGACCCCCAATAATCACAACATATGACCGGTAAACACGGTCTACAACTACGGTATCGCCCACTGGGGTAGACACATGAATAGGTAGAGAAAGAGACTCCCAGGGCATACCCAAATAAAGAGCAAAATATGAAGACATATATGAATAGGTGGAACCGGGATCAAATAATACAGAGGTATCTTTGTGACAGACAAAAACAATACCTGTAATGACAGCATCTGAAGTAGTGGCATCTGTCCTGCCTGGCATAGCATAAAACGAGCCTGGCCACCGCCTGATCGACCTCTACAACTGGGGCGACCCCTGGCTTCCTGACCTCCACCCCTGGCTGACTGGGCGGGTGGTGAACTAACCGACAGGCCTACGCCTATCGTGGAATTAACTAAGCCCTCGGCCTCATATCAATATCAATATAATACTGTTGCGGCGCGCAGCCCGATCCCATACTCAGTCCAGAATCACATAAGCCCTCGACAATAATAAAATAGTAGTTCTTAGCCCAAAACATCATTAGAAATATCATTTAAGTTTCAAATCTGAGTAAAAGTAGCTGAGTTTGCAAAACAGTTTTTAACAGTAGGGCTGAGTCCAAGTATTATGTCAAAATAGTGAGGAAACAGAAATAACAACCCCTGAAGGGTCCAAACCATTGGCACGAAGCCCAAATATGACAATTTATCCAAATAATGATGATATCAAGTAAGTTTCAATTAAATACACGGTAAAAACATCACTCGGGACGGACCAAGTCACAATGCCCAATAGTAACGACCCCCGCGCTCATCATCAAGCGTGTGTCTCACCTTAATATAGCACTATGATGTGCAAATCTGGGGTTTCAAACCCTCAGGTCATCATTTACATTCATTACTCACCTTAAGACGGCCAAAACTCTAGCTCGCTGTGCCCTTGCCTCTCAAATCCGCCTCCTCGCACATCAAATCTGACCAAAACAACAACGAATACGTCACGATAGGCCAAAGGAACAAAACCCAATCGAAAACAATCGAAAAATATTAAAAATTCCAAAATTGGCAAAACCCAATCCCCGGGACCACTTCTCGAAACTCAAAAATTTTCACATCTACGGGTTCCTTATCTCGCCACAAGTCTATCCATATAAAAAACATCAAAATCAGAGTCCAAATGACCCCCCAAATCCCAATTTTTTTGCTCTCTTAAGTTCAAGCCCTAAACCACAATTTTTGTCCATTATTTTCTTAAGTTTTCAGCCCTAATCCATGTAATAGCACCATAGAATCATGTTTTGGGTCAAAAAAATCCATACCTTATCGAAGCTCCTTAAAATCCCTCTTCAAAATCGCTCACAATTCTCCATGTCCGAAGTTAGAAGTGAGAAACCCTTCAAAATTCGCGAAGATGAACTTAAATACCTTCTGTCCAGGCAAAACCGCATCTGCGGTCCAAAAATCCGCTTCTGCGATACCGCTTCTACGGAAATCACTTAAGCTTCCAGGGATCGCTTCTGCGTCTAAAATTCCGCATCTGCGGCTTCGCAGATGCGGCTCCTCGTCCGCTTCTGCGGAAACAGCTGCCAAGCCCAAAACTCGCACTTGCGGCTCCCCTTTCGCACCTGCGACTCCGCTTTTGCGGCTTCCTCCTCACTCTTGCGATAC
The DNA here is from genome assembly GCA_026770625.1 of Nicotiana glauca. NCBI lineage: Eukaryota > Viridiplantae > Streptophyta > Magnoliopsida > Solanales > Solanaceae > Nicotiana > Nicotiana glauca. Next base: position 59,302 of record MU740245.1, read on the forward strand.
CGCTTCTGTGGTCCCAATTCCGCAGAAGCGAAAATACTAGAAGCAGCAACAAATTTGAATAGCACAAGTCCAAAACCTCCCGTTAACCATCCGAAATCACCCCGAGGCCCCCGGGACCTCAACCAAAAGCACCAACACCTCCTATAACATCATTCAAACTTGTTCCAATTATTAAAATACCTCAAAAACACCAAAACCATCAAATTACATCGAATTCAAGCCTATGTTCTTCTAAAACTTCAGAAACACGCATTCGATCAAAAACCCAACCAAATCACCTCCGAATGACCTGAAATTTTGCACACACATCCCAAATCACTTAACGAAGCTACAACAACTCTCAGAATTCCATTCCAACCCTCGGATCAAAATTTTACCTATCAACCGGAATTCAAAAAATACTAACTTCGCCAATTCAAGCCTAATTCTACACCGGACCTCTAAAATCACTTCCGATCTCACTCCTAAGCCACAAATCTTCCCCCGAAGCTAACCGAATCACCGAAAATTACATCCGAGCCCTCTAACTCATAAGTCAACATCCGGTTAACTTTTTCCAAATTACGCTTTCCTTAAAGAGACTAAGTGTCTCATTTCATTCCAAAACCAATCCAAAACAACTCCATCATACCAAACACAGATAATGAAGTATAAAGGGGCAGAAAATGGGGGAAACGAGGCGATAACCCATGAGACGGCGGGTCGGATCATCACATCAAGTACATTTTGATGTCATTGAAGCGGAAGATGCATTCTTAGATTTACCATTTACTTTAAATGGATGAAAAATTAATTTCTTTTGCAGCTCGGGTACTATATAGACTTTCTTCTCGATTTTGTTATTCATGTTGCTTTCACTTCTTCTTCACTCTGTTGCAGATATTATTTTAAATTGTACTTCAATTGCTATTAAGATCTTCTGATTTATCATCCAAAAAAAGCTCCAAAATTTCAACCACACATAACAGGTGCAAACTATGATCCAATGATTATTTACATATATCTATGGATGAAAACCTTATATAGGTATCTGAAACTACTCATTTTTTATTTCTAGGGTGATTTTTTTAGCCTCTTTCTACTCATATATATATATATATATATATATACATATATATATGTATGTATATATATATGTATGTATATATATATGTATATATGTGTGTGCGCGCGCGCGCGCTCATTTGTGTGAATGATGACAATATCCATGTTGTATTGCTTGGCTCCTCTTCATTGAATCCAAGAATCACTCTAAGGACGTCCGCACTACCAGTTCTTTTCATGTTGCATTTTGAATTGATTCTTTTTGAGTTTTGTTTACTTTCCCCTTTGGTGACCGGAAAATAGTTTGTTGTTTAGCTCAAAATAGGACGTGAAATTAGATATCCAATGTTTTTTATCCATGTTTACCATCTTATTCAGGTTTTTTTACGGGCCTATTAGATTAAAAATATATTCTTCCTCGCATGTCCTTATCATGTTGTAGTTAGTGATACATGTGGAGCATGTTTTACTCATTCCTTTTTTTAGCTTTTATGTTCATGAATGAATAAAGATATTGTTAGAGCAGTACATAACTATTCAAAATGGACTTTCATTTAATTTGGTGCTACAAATTAAATTGCTTAATGATGCTACCGAAAACATTTATAAGTGAGCTGGGAAGGTAATTTGAAAGACTAAAAGACAATCTAATGCTGATGTTGAACAGTAGTGTCTTATGTCAGATGGAGGAGGTGAGAACAACTATATATTATTTATTTTTGCAGATCGTCTCCATCTAATAACTTTGGGAGTTGTTCTTCAGTATATATGGTCAGTTGGAATAATCCATGGATGTTAGTCTGCTGGAGCAGTGGCTACTTTAATAACGGATAAGTCTTGAATGATCATGATAAACATGCAATTATTTTTAAAAAAATAAGGAAAATGTGACTCGAATTAATATTTTCTAATTAAATTTGGTAAACTTTTATGATTTGATCTGATTATTTAGAAAGCATGTTCATTATAATTTATATCCATTATTTCTTGGTTGTTTCTTAGACGTTCCTCTATTAATGTAAATCTTATGAGTGGTTCAGTTTATATTAGATGAGTATTTTTTTGGCGAAATCTCATCGCCACTTTATTGAGGTTAGTCTTGATACTTACTGAGTACATGGGGTCAATTGTACTCATATTACATTTATGTACCTTGCGTGCAGATTTTGGTGCTGAGTTGTTGTGAAAGCTGAAGGCTAGCATTGAAGATGTACTGGTATTCCAATTGCAGGCTACCATTTTGCTTATGGTAGTTTAACAATTGCATTTCTATATTTATATTCCAAATAGATGATGTATTCACTTTAAACTAAAGTTGTACTTCTTAATCATAGTGACTCATGACTTATACCATCATTTCTTGGGATAATATGTATTATTATTCACGTACTTATTTAATATTTATTTGGTGATCTTCAGTTTTGAGTTGTCTTTATGTTGGTTGGCTTATCTAGCCAGTTGAGTTAGGTGATGGGATTTGGCCGTGACAGTAGGCTTTGAAAAGCCCCTGAAAATTGTGAGTTTTGACTTAACAGAACAACCTTGATGCCTCGAATAGGGGTCGCAAGGAGTGACAAGCGATGAGTATAACAACTCGTCCGGTCCTTTCGTGTTCTAGCATCTCTTCTGTGATTTGAGCCTTACCATAGGTCCATTTGGTGTTTTATAACTTGCAGTTATGAGTGATTTTTGTCCCAAGAAATTTGGAAGTGATTTGGAACACTTCTTAAATAGAAACTCTAAGTTGTAAGAGTTGACCATGGTTTGACTTTTGAGTAAATAGACTTAGAAGCAAGATTGTTTATTTCTATATATAGGTTTGTGTGGTAATTTTGGACTTGTACGTATGTTCAAATTTGGTGTTGGAGGTTCCTAGAAGAATTCGAACATCATTTGTCGAAAGTTAGCAATATGAAGAGCTTAAGAGTTCGTAAGTTTGACCAAGAGTTGATTTTGATATTATTGGACTCTAATTAGTGTTCGGGTAGGTCTATATAGTTGAATTGAACTTTTGTGCAACGTTTGTAAGTAGTAAGAAGTGTCTAAGTGTTATTCGGACACTCTTTTTAAAGAATGAAGATTTAAGAGCTTAAGAGAAATTCTATTCGCTTTGAGACTCGATTTAAAAGACTTACCATTCACATTTTATTACTTCAACTATTGAGGAGCTGGACCTTCTGACCAATACATTTGGAGGTCCATGTACAACATGAACAGACTTTCTCAAGCAATTTTCTCGCTTTTTTTCTCTCCATATGTGGTATTTGCATATTCTGTTGGATGTGATCATTTCTAATCATGTTGGATCGCTCATATCTTCACATCCTAACTTATGGATATATTGTACTTTAGAGGCTCAACATTCACTCCAATATGTGATCGTTGGTTCACCACTATAATATAAAAACTAGTCTTTCATTTTGGTAGGGTCGTCCTATCGCACATAACTATTATTAATACCTCCATTTCAACCATTCTATTTTAGTTTGTGTTATATCTCCATCTGTTATAATATTCTCCTAAAAGATTGAGTGTATATGCAAAAAAAATTTGCATTTACGCATCATAGTATAATCTAAGATCACATGTATAACACCTGTTCTTACTTATATTAAAACTCTTACTCGCTGTAGTGCCTATCCACAGTAGAAGTTTTTCCTTGCTAGTTTCATCAGCACAACATTGTCTCCGAATATCATGCACCATGGGAACCTATTTTTATATATTATTGGTTAACTAATCCACAAGTAAGGTAAAAAGGTATGGGCTCAAACGGTGTAAAACCACATTCTCTCCCCAAGTCGTCACTTTTCCTTGATCTTCTTGTTTCACTTCGGTGAAATATTGTGGTAATTATTCTTCTTCTTTCTTATCTTCTACTGCCTCTACGAGGGCTTCCATCTTTCATAGGATATTAGGTTCTAATATTCTATTGCTGAAACACATCATCAAAAAGTGAAATATTAATCGTAAGTGAAATAGGATATTAAACCCAAAGACAATAGTAACAATTTATTCTTTTCAATTGGATGCCCTCCGAGGGGACACAAATTGCACAAACTTCCATTAACATCATAAGGAAGGATTTACGGATCAATATAGAGACGGATGCAATTTCTAAATCAACTTCAAGTTTCCATTAATATTTTTTACATTTTCGTTTGAACTTCTTGTTTTAAACTTTAGTTGGGTTTTATTGGTTTTAGTGTAGTTGAGTTAAAGTTTTGATTTTTTTGAAGTTTTGAGCTATTTGGTTTAATGGATTGGTTATTATTTCTTGAAATATTTAGTTGTGCTTCTTGGTTTGCGTATTACGTGGGGTTTTGATTATTTTTTGCTCCTAGAGTAAGAGAAGAAATTTCCACTCCCAGAGAAAAGCCATTATATATTTTTACAGTTTTATTTTAATGAGAATATACATCTGACTTCAATATTATTACTGTAGTGTAGAAATACTTGGTGATCACATAACTGTTGTGCGAAGGGATCACGAACACAGATCTCAAAGTGAAAAAGGAGAATAAAAAATGTTACAGCTCGAGAAGAAACCAAGAGAAAAGAAAAATCTCTTCAAGAAGAAAAGGCCCGGCAAGAGACAATCAGAGCAAAGACAAGGTAAGTTTTTTTTTCATTTTGCTATCCAGAGAGATTTACAATGTGATATCAGATATGCTCATTGGAAATTACTGTACTATAGGTTTTCTGAAGATTAGATTTATCATCCTGATTCACCTATGTAATACGAAATACACTCATCAAGTGGAAGAGATTTTTGTTTCCCTTTGATGATGGTGTCAGCAAATCGGTTCTTCAACATTGCAGCACATAATGCATTGCTCAGGGAAAGATCAATATTCATTTTATTTTTTTTGGATAAGGTAGAAAAGATCAATGTTCATATGAGGATGTCAACCTATTTTCAGAAAACAGTTATCGGCAAATTAAAATTGAGTTCATTTTGAGTAAAGAAGTGAAATGCCAGAAAGAGTGCAAGCAAGATACTCACTGTCACCATATGTAGCAGTAGAAACACATGTTGACTTACTTGGTCTAGACCATGATATTTTTCTTAATAAAGGTTACGTCGACAACCTGCATATTATGGACATAACGTCAATAAAGAACATTAACGCTTTATTGGGCATGCTATTGGACAAATATAAGAAAGTTTTGCAACGACCATGGTAGTATTGATTAGTTTTACATGAAAGTGATATCAAGGAGTTTGGATCAGTGCTAATGATCTTGATCTTGTTCTAGATTTATTTTTGTTAGAAAATCTGAACTACAAAGAGAAGTATAACTTTTTATTAGCAGTTGGAGATTTGGAGCTACAAAGCCACTGAAGAAATAACTTCAGCTGAGCGGGGAAAATGTTCAGTTGTTAAGCATATTGTCAAGCCCTTCAGCTGCATCTAAGTTCTCCTTTGTTTCAACAAAATATCATTAGGTACTCTATTCATTATAGCTACCAAAATATGAATGCAACAGATAACTCGTACAATGACAGCAAATGCACATATTGTAGGATAAAATGTAAGTAAAGAGCAACTAATACATTAATTTTGACAATCACCTAATATATATAACTTAAAGATTGCCAATCAACTATAAGACAATGATATTATTTTATGAAATTTATTCACTAAATACAGATCTGTGCTTTTTCCTTAGCCAAGTCTATTGAAAGGTTTAAATTATTTTCATTATTATTATAGTAAGAGTAATAAAGCTTAAGTGATTCTTACCAAATCTAGTGAGTGAACACCAGCCTAAATCACTTTGAAAAGTTGATAATGACCTGAACTTATTTATAACTTAAAGATCATTAAATTGTAAGAAAATAACATCATTTTGTGAAATTTATATGTAAATATAGAACGGTTCTCTTTTATTGCGGCCAGAAGCATAACACGAAAAACTTTTTGGCAATCGGATATTGAGAACAAAATAGAAAACAGGAATGGAAAATAGTATCATTAGTCAGTTTTACAATACTAACTATCAAATCCAACTATGAATCTAAAGTTATCGCTTCATATTACAATTTGTTTTGCTAATATGAACTATTTCTATAAAGAACAATATAATTATCATTAGGCACTTTATTCTTTTTGGTTACCAGAACACTAATACAACGATATCAAACATAATAACATAATTTCCAACATCGATTACTGGTTAATAATTATTTTTTACTATAAAAATTACAAGTAAAGAACAAGCAGTGCATTAACATTGACAATCACCTAAACTTATTTACAGATTAAAGATAATTGAATTCCCTGTATTAGATATAAAAAGAAATCTGATGTGACGACCCGACCCGTCATCGCATGAGTTTCCACTCCGTTTCTCCCATTTTATGATTCTTCATGTTTCATTATCAGTATTTGGTGTGTTATAGTTGATTTGGATTGGTTTTAGTAGAAAATGAGACACTTAGTCTCCTTTAAGAAGGCTTAAGTTGGAAAAATCAACCGGACATTGACTTATGAGTTAGAAGGCTCGGATGTGATTTCCGGTGATTTGGATAGCTTCAGGAAATGATTTGTGACTTAGGAGTGTGATCGAAATTGATTTTGGAGGTCCGGTCTAGAATTAGGCTTGAATTGGCGAAGTTAGTATTTTGGCGAATTCCGATTGATGGGTGAGATTTTGATACGAGGGTCAGAATAGAATTCTGAGAGTTTCTGTAGCTTCGTTAGGTGATTTTTGATATGTGTGCAAAATTTCAGGTGATTCGGAGGTGATTTAGTTGGGTTTTTGATTGAATGCGAGTTTCGGAAGTTTTTAAGAAGCTTAGGCTTGAATCCGATGTGATTTAATGGTTTTAGCGTTGTTTGATGTGTTTTGATGATTGGAACAAGTTTGAATGATGTTTTAGGATGTGTTGGTGCCTTTGGCTGAGGTCCCGGGGGCCTCGGGGTAATTTCGGATGGCTAACGGGATGAAATTTGAGTTGAGGAATTGCAGGTTTTAGCTGGTATCTGATATTTTTGCTTCTACGGAAATGGACCGCAGAAGCATATGGAGGGTCGCAAAAGTGGTCCATGGCTTAGTAGGGTAGTTCCGCAGAAGCGGAACCTTTTTCGCACAAGCGAGTCCGCATAAGCGGATGGGCAATCGCAAAAGCGATTTATGGACTTAAGATGAAGTTCCGCAGAAGCAGAAAGTATGTCGTAGAAGCGGCCTGGGATTTTAAATGAAATTCCGCAGAAGCGGAAAGGAACCGTAGAAGCGGTATCGCGGAAGCGGAGATAGGGACCGCAAAGCGGAAACCCCTGGTGCCAGAAGGGTTTTTAATGTTTATTTTGTTTCGCGAGCTAAGTATTATTTTCCTCAATTTTTGAACATCTTGAGAACTTTTTGGGAGCAATTGAAGAGGGTTTCGACTGGAGTTTATTGGAGGTAAGATTTTTTAGTTAAAAACATAATTATTATGTGAAATTAACCTAGAATTCGTGGAATTAAGCCTAAAATTGATGAATTAGGGCTTGGGATTTTGAGATTTAAATTTGGGATTTGAGGGAGCATTTGCGCTCGGATTTTGGTAAATTTGATATGTATAGACTCGTGGCGAGATGAGTAATCCATTTATGTGAATTTTTTGATTTTTCGAGAAGTGGGCCCGGGGCTCGGGTTTTGCTAGTTTCGAGATTTTTTGCTATTTTTCGATTGTTTTCGATTGGATATTGTTCCATTGGCATATTGTGATGTATTTGCTCTGATGTTGGATAGATTCGATGCGCGTGGAGGACAGTTTGAGGGGCAAAGGCGTCGCGAGCTAGAAATTTCACCGGTTCGATATGATTAATGATTGTAAATGATATCCTGAGGGTTTGAAATCCCGGATTTGCACCCATAGTGCTATATTGTGGTGACTTGCATGTCGGATAGAGAGCGTGGGGTAGAGCACCGTTGGGGATTGTGACTTGGTTCATCCCGGTTGTTGATTTTGCCGCGTATTTCACTATGACTTGTTATTTTTCACTATGGTTTGGGCTTATTGCCATACTTGGGGCTTATTGCCGACTGTTTGAGCTCCTTGTGAGCTATCATCACTGTTTTCCTCACTATTTAAAATATTATTTGAACTCAGTCCATTTAAATTACACTGTTTCATGAACTCACCTATATTTTTACTCAACCTTGAGTTTTAACTGACATTTGAACTATTGTTTAGGCTGAGCATTATTGTTTTTACTGATGCCCGAGGGGCTTATGATTATTTTTTGGACTGATTGAGGCCGAGGGCCATATGTGAGGATACATTGAGTGATTTGAGGAGGCTTTTAGGCCTCGAGTATTATGTGGGGAGACTTTCAGGCCTCGAGTGTGATGTGAGAAGGCTTTAAGGCCTTATGTTGATATGATAGGCTTTATGGCCTTATGATGATATTGCGCTTGTACTGTAGGAGCCCCTCCGAAGTCTGCACCTCCGCAATGAGCGCGAGGTGAGTTGGGAGTGAGCCCGAGAGGCTGATGTTGTACTTTGTGAGTTGGGAGTGAGCCCGAGAGGCTGATGTTGTACTTTGTGAGTTGGGAGTGAGCCCGAGAGGCTGATGTTGTACCTTGTGAGTTGGGAATGAGCCCACGGGGCTGATACTGATTTGAGCTGTGCCCGAGGGGCGAACTTTTATGTGCTCATCTTGCATACTTATTTGCCTTTTTACCCCTTATACTGTGGTAATTGTGGCCGAGGGGCGGATTCTCTGTGCCTATCAGCACTACTGTTTTGAAATCATTTTTGTAAGTATTGAAAATATCATTTTCAAAAGAGATTTGAACTGAGTAGATTTGAACTGAGCCAAGGTATTTCTAAAGTTTTCACAGATTTCACTGTTTTCCTAGAAAAATTGTACCCGGCTTCTATATAGCATGTTGGTTGTTTTACGTGATTTCTTGCAGCTCAGTTATTATTTACCTTTATTACTCACTAAGTTGGAGTACTTACTTTACTCCCTGCACCTCACGTGCAGTTGTAGGTATTTATTCACCCGGTAGCGGGTATTGGCCGCGTGGAGGCAGAGTTGCAGAGGTTTTAGCGAGGTGACTGCCAGCGTTCGCAGCACCACAGTCCTTTTATGTTATTAGTATTACTCAGTGTATTTCTAGATTGTAAAGTGGGGATTTCATTCTTATAGATGCTCGTGACTTGTGACACCTCGATTTCGGGCTGAGTCGGGATGGGTTCTCTATTTTATCCCGTTTATTCCGCATTATGATTTGATTATCTATGATTCAGACTTATTCATGCTAAGTAACTGTTAAAGGAGACATTGTTGTTCTGTTGGCTGGCCTTGTCTTCACGAGAGGCGCCATCACGACCGGGTTTGGAATTGGGTCGTGACAAGTTGGTATCATAGCCTAGGTTACTAGGTCTCACGAGTCATGAGTAGGTTTAGTAGAGTCTCGCGGATCGGTACAGAGACGTCTGTATTTATCCTCGAGAGGCTGCGGAACCTTTAGGAAAACTTCACATTCTTGAATTCTTATCGTGCTTCCTTGATTCGGCTTGTAAAGAAACTCTTGAAATTCCTTCCACGTGTTTGTATGCGCACATTAGCGCTTAGTATCAGATGTGCCTTGATGGCTTGTGATTCCCCGATCAAGGGGCGAGATGTAATCTTCGTGTTTATGTTGGGCTAGTTTGGAGGACTTGAGGTCGGGTCCTTGCCTATGGCTTGAGCACCGAGGTGCTGATTGTGTGAGCAAGTGTTTTGAACTTATATGTTCGGTATTGTTCTTATTAGCCGGAATGGAAGTTGGGTATTCATGTGATGAGTATGTTAGTATTGCGAGATGTATTTATATGACTTGGTAGTGACGAAGAAGTCTGCTAGATAATAGATGAACTGTTAAGTGTTCATTTCCTATTGTGATTTGATGTGTAGCCCAAATATGGGCGCGTGAAGAATATTTTTGTATCTCCTAGTTGGGGAGTGAAGTGCATTACATGTGGCGGTATGAGTTCAGACCTAGGAAGATTAAATGACTGTGTAATGTGTATGACGGTGGAAGGTATGCAAAAATGTTAAATTGAGGCGAAACAGGTGGGTTAACTCCTGCGGAGTGTTCTTAAGCGGTATGATCCCTTGTGTGTATGTTAGGAGATCGCATGTGTAATTGAAGGGTACGTGTTGAAATTTGAAAATTCGGGTTGCTTAAGAGAGTGGACTCAACTGATGTGGGAATAAATGCGAGATTTGCAGAGGATTACAGTACTAGATGATCTGTGTTTTCACGAACTTGTAAATGATTTGAGTTTAATCTCACTATGGTATTGTGGCATCATTAGAGTAAAAGTTTTATGGGTTATTGAGTGTGTCCTGATATATGGCTTCGAGCCTATTTAGGGAGGTTGCTGTTTATTAGCTGATGGCACGGCTATGTGCTATGTTGATTCCTGTTTGAGACATGCTGGCAAATCAATTCTGGTCATGGGAATTGAGCCGAGGATGGCACGAGTGAAGCAAATATTTGCAATAGCGGTCATATTATGCTTTATAGAGTAGGAGAATCACGGAATGTCTAGAGTGTTATTGGCAAAGGATGCTCGGCGTATAGAGCAGGAAGTTTCTTGGTTGTATTGGGATGAAGATATCATTTTGCGGTATCGGAGTGCTAGTGAGGCACGGGTGGTTCAATCCGTCAGGTCAGGTGATTTGCAGTTTGAATAAGAAGTAAATGACTTTCGAGAATGGTTCTAATGTGATCAAGATTCTACAAGGAACAATCGGGTATCTTAAGGTTGTGCATGTGGTCAGAGATTGTATTTTCATTGGAAGGGCAAGGCTTGTGGTATTTTTATGTTAATTATGGGGTCCTATGTATCGATATCTGGGAAGTAAAGGTAACGAATTTAGATTCACAGGGAGTTCTTCCGAGTAAAGTATTATGGAACGTGATGTTCCTGGGGATATTGAGAGAGTATTCAGCGGCTTATGGGTTTTAGACAGTGTAGTCTTATGCTTGAGTCTCGTGTGGTAAGCTTGGGTTGACGCATTGTGGTGCCACAGTGAGAGGGAATATCAAATTGAAAATGAATTAGAAGGAAATCTAGATAAATGAAGTAGCTTGTTAGTGGACCGAATCGGTATGGTAAGGATATGATTAATTCTTCGTATGTGTTCGAGGTAATGAGCCTTTATAGGTATTGTGCAGCTTGCTTAGCTCGGTTTGGATAGAAGGATTCAGTCCTGGCAGTTTAGCTTGTGCAAATGGAATTGGGGGAGAATTCTTGTTGGGTTTTACTGCGATTTGGAGATGTATATTTTTTAAGGGCATGCGGAGCATGGAATGTGTAATGACTTTTCTTCTAGATGGGTTCGATGGGAGATATTGACTAGTTGAGTGAGTAGATGTCAGTGGCTCGGATGGGAGATAAAGGTTTTCTTGCTATCCTTGGATGGTATGGTATACGCGGTATGTTGTGGAGGATTGAGATTTGCGTGTTCGAGGTTTCAGTTTAGTTCTGAAAGGAAGTTCATAAAACACCTAGGCAACGAGTATCCTCAGATGACCAAGGAAATGATACTGCTAATTGGGAGTGATTTGATGAGAGTATACGTCTCGGGAAAAGGGTAACGTGATTAACTGATGATATTTCAGTAGTATTGTGGCGCTTTCTTGTTAGATCGACTGCTGATATCGGAGTCTGTTTGATGGCACAGGGGAATTTTAGAATATCTTTCATGGAATGATTGGGCACTTGAGGTGTGATATGTATTCATACGGCGGAATTTGGGATCAGGTATGGTGATTCGTGTGCTATATGGAGTTGGAGACTGGGAGTTCTCATGTTCAGGCTATGTAGTGGTTGTGGATCATGTGTATCGGCACCGTTTAGCGGCTATTGGGATTTGGAGACTCGAGTGGATCTTTATTTGCTGGTATGTTAAATTTTGGATATGATGTTGAAATTTAGACTGGTTGTCTTAGTGTTATGTGATTCTGAACTATTGCGCTACGGGCTATGCTGGAAATGCCACGGGTTGAGTGGCAAGGTGCATTAGATTATGTTCTAGCAGAGTGGTTTGTATTCCAAAGTCTAGCGGATGGCTGGGGAGGACTGCTTTTCTTAATTGGGCCTTCGTGATAGATGTCACCATTGGTTCAGTTCCGGTGTGAGGGATTTTTCGGATACGTTTCTTGTGGCCGGGCACGTCGCCGGGCGAGGTTGTGGATTTTGATATTGATTTGGTGCCGGGCATGTATCGTACGGTTTCAGCAGGAGTTGTAGTAGTGGAAGGAGCAGCTTCAGGCTCTTTGGTAATGAGTTCGTTGGTAGGCTGACGTGGCTACGTATTCAGCTTGAGTTGTTATTCTATGTTGTGAGACGTTGTGATTTGTTGATTATGGGCACATGTGGTGCGGTTCTATTAGGGATAGTGAAAGTCGAGCGGGAAGAGTAATTGGGTGTTGCTCGGTAAATGGAGTATTGGTTATGACCTATCGGGTTGCGTGTCGTATGTTATCTGTTTCACCGTGGGCGTAATAAATTGCTGGGGGTCCAGACATCTAATTGTGCGTGGCTGTCGATTTTGAGCATAGTGACTTGAGGCATTTCATGTGTAACAGTGTTTGGATAGGATCGCGCATTATGGCGAGGCCACGTGGAGATATGACCTTTCGGGGTAGATTTAGGTGTTCTATGGGTCTCAGCCTTGTGTTGTGATGGTACTGATGAGCTTGAGGTACAGCTCTTTCGTTGCGTCATTTCTCATGATTTGGGTATGTTCAGACCATTTCTTATTGGTAAGTGTATTATGCAAGTTGTGGCTTTGGCCAGTATTGAGGTGTCATATCACTAGAGTGGTGTGTTGGATTCGAGGTGATCGTTGGGGTCATTAATGAATACGAACAGATTTGATTTCAGCTTGTTGGGAGGATAATATCGAGGTTCGGCTCGGAAATCTATTGTGGTATTAGCCAAAAGGGAAGCGGCTTCATGAATGGTTGATTTGAGAAATGGTTACGGTTTGCTGCGTGTTTCATTTATCGTTGGCAGTATATGAAGGTGTTGGAATAAGACTTTAGCTAAAAAGAGGTTTCTATCGGTATTTGGTTATTGTGAGTAATAGCTGTGAGTAGAGGTTATCGTTTCGAGTGTTGGATTATGTGGTATATCATATGATTTCACCTGAGGTTGCAGGTATGGGTTATTACAGCTCGTTCGGGACTATTCAAAGTATAGGTGTGAGGTTTTGATCGTATTGATGGTGTCATAAGAGAAAAAGGTAGTTCTATGATTTATGGGCTAGACTAGATTGTGTAATTTTGGTTAAAATGCGTTATCTGACCTATATGAGATAGGGTGATGTGGGATCACCCCTGGGTATATGCTTGGTAAGGTTATTCAGCTGTTCGTTGGCTTCTAGGACAACTCTGGGTACGCTCGAGGACGAGCGTTGGTTTAAGTTGGGGAGGATGTGACGACCCGACCCGTTGTCACATGAGTTACCGCTCCGTTTCCCCCATTTTATGCTTCTTCATGTTTCATTATCAGCATTTGGTGTGTTATAGTTGATTTGGATTGGTTTTGGTAGAAAATGAGACACTTAGTCTCCTTTAAGAAGGCTTAAGTTGGAAAAATCAACCGTACATTGACTTATGAGTTAGAAGGCTCGGATGTGATTTTCGGTGATTCAGTTAGCTTTGGGAAATTATTTCTGACTTAGGAGTGTGATCGGAATTGATTTTGGATGTCCGGTCTAGAATTAGGCTTGAATTGGTAAAGTTAGTATTTTGGCGAATTCCGATTGATGTGTGAGATTTTGATCCGAGGGTCGGAATGGAATTCCGAGAGTTTTTGTAGCTTCGTTAGGCGATTTTGGATATGTGTGCAAAATTTCAGGTGATTCGGAGGTGATTTGGTTGGGTTTTTGATCGAATGCAAGTTTCGGAAGTTTTTAAGAAGCTCAGGCTTGAATCCGATGTGATTTAATGGGTTTAGCGTTGTTTGATGTGTTTTGATGATTGGAACAAGTTTGAATGATGTTTTAGGATGTGTTGGTGCCTTTGGCTGAGGTCCGGGGGGCCTTGGGGTGATTTTGGATGGCTAACGGGATGAAATTTGAGTTGAGGAATTGCAGGTTTCAGCTGGTATCTGATATTTTCGCTTCTGTGGAAATGGACTGCAGAAGCGGTTCCGCAGAAGCGTATGGAGGGTCGCAAAAGTGGTCCATGGATTAGTAGGGTAGTTCCGCAGAAGCAGAACCTTTTTCGCACAAGCGAGTCTGCAGAAGCGGATGGGCAATCGCAGAAGCGATTTATGGACTTAAGATGAAGTTCTGCAGAAGCGGAAAGTATGCCACAGAAGCGGCCTGGGATTTTAAATGAAATTCCGCAGAAGCGGTATCATGGAAGCGGAGATAGGGACCGCAGGAGCGGAAACCCCTAGTGCCAGAAGGGTTTTTAATGTTTATTTTGTTCCGCGAGCTAAGTATTACTTTCCTTCATTTTTGAACATCTTGAGAGCTTTTTGGGAGCAATTGAAGAGGGTTTTGACTTGTAACGACCCGGCCGGTCATTTTTAGAATTTACGGCCTGATCTCCCATTAACTGCTTTCCCTAAGTTCATTTCTGCTATTTTGGTTTGCCGGGACGTTCGGTATTAGGATTCGGAGTGTTTTGGGACACTTAGTCCCTAAATGAGAGCTTAAGAGTTGAAAAATGGTCCGTATTCGGAACAGTGTGAAGACGACCTCGGAATGGAAATCCGATGGTTCCGTTAGCTCCGTTAGGTGATTTCGGGGTTGGGAGCGTGTTTGAAATATTATTTGGAGGTCCGTAGCGCATTTAGGCTTGAAATGCCGAAGTTTGAATTTTTGAAGTTTCCGGTCCGATAGTGAGTTTTTGATCCGAGGGTTGGATTTGAATTCCGGAAGTTGTTGTAGCTCTGTCATGTCATTTGGGATGTGGGTGCAAAATTTCAAGTCATTCAGACGAGGTTTGGTTAGGTTTTTTATCGAAAGCGTATTTGGTTAGAATTTGAAGTTCTTAGGCTTGAATCCTTAATTTAATCAGGTTTCCGGTGTTGTTTGAGGTGTTTTGATGATTGGTGCAAGTTCGAATAAGGTATTAGGTGGTATTGGTGCTTTTGGTTGAGGCCTCGGGGGGCCTCGAGATGATTTCGGGTGGTTAACGGGGAAATTTTCTAAGTTGTTGCAGCTGGTATGTTTTCCCTTCTGGTATTTATGCTTCTGCGGTTTGGGAACCGCAGAAGCGGAGCAGCAGAAGCGGCTTCCTCATCGCAGAAGCAATTTTTGGCTTCCCCTCAGAGACCGCAGAAGCGGTCATATTTTCGCAGAAGCGGAACCGCTGGAGCGGACATGTGTCCGCAAAAGCGGAACTTTCCCCTTTAATGAGAAACTGCAGAAGCGGTTATTTTGCCACTTAAGCGGGACTGCAGAAGCGGTCCCTTGTCTGCAGAAGCGGAAATGTCTGGGTAGAAATAGGAAATTTTGAGGGTTTAATTTCATAAGTTTGAAAATCAATTTTGAGCTCGGGCAAGGGCGATTCTGA
>MU740247.1:7985-47406 GCA_026770625.1 Nicotiana glauca
TTTTTAGCCGATTTGTGATATTTATCATCTAGTCGCTCAAACCTGCAATCAAGCGCAACTTGTAAGCAATTCAGGACTAATATAGAGCAATTTATGCACAAAGCTCAGGTAAGAAGGGGTATAAAACATGTACAGTTCATAGTTATCAGTTTCCTCAATTGCTTTCTGGACTTGGGGGGTCAATTTGATCATTTCTCGTCCCTACCCCCAGAAGACTCTCTTTTTACTTTCTGTTTGTCACCACTTCCTCTTGATTTAACCATTGTATGTAAAGAGAATTCAGTTAATGTTTGTTAGTATCACAGTCCCAAAAGAAACAGTGAAGAATGTAAATGAAAACAGCTAACCGCGGACCACACAAAAAACATTGCAACTGTAAAGGCACCACTGCCGACCGCATAAGATAGCATTGCAGACCGTTGTGGGGTAGGTTTCAGACTACCCACCCTCTGATTCAGGTCACCGCTGACCGTAAATAATGATGTGCGGATGCGGTAAGGCACCGCAGACCGCGAAAAATCAACTTCGGCTGCGTTCCTTAAAATCGACCTCTCTGAAGTTTACCATCGCGAACCGCGGAAAAACACAACGTGGCCGCAAAAAGGCACCACAGACCGCGAGAAATCAACCGCGGTCACGGTAAGCATTACTCGGCAACACAAACCTAGGGTTTCAAATTTTGCATATTTTAGCCTTAATCAACATATTATCAACCCACTAGGCAGTTAATTACCAATTTTGACTAATTAACCCTAATCTAAACAACATTATATAACCCTAAGTTAAAAATTTAAAGAAAAGGGAAGAGGAAAAAGTACGAACTAACAAATTAAAGAGAATAAAACAAAGTTAAAGACTAGGGAAAGATTTGAAGTACCATAGATAAGATGCAATACATATGATTGAGAATCGGTGTTTGAATTTGTGCGCTTAGGGTAGTGATGAAGAATACTCTATCTTTTTAGAGTGCAAATGAGCGAAAAGTGTAAAAGGGGGCCTGAGGTCCTATTTATAGAAAAATGACCTGGGACCCACTTTACTTACCCACCGCGGCCGCGAAAAATCCACCACAGACCGCAGTAACTAAACATAAGAGGCACTGGCAGGGACTTCACCGCGGACCACAGAAAAGGCTTTGCGGCCACGGTAGGGCATCGCGGACCACGAAAAAGGCATTACGGACGCGGTGAAAACTTCATAGAGCCTCCACTTTTAACCATTTAGCACTGCGGACCACAATGAAATTTTGCTCCCGTAATAATACCATTGCGGCCGTGAAAAATGCAATGCGGCAGTGGTCCAAACTTCAGAGAGTGCAACATTTTTTTCAATTTGGTCCTGCACTGCATCAAAACAACCCTACACACATCTCACAACTAGCTAGTTCAAAAGCAAATCCTACACTAAAAAGAAAATCAAATAAAAACAAAAAGAAAGACACATGGGTTGCCTCCCAAGAAGCGCTGAATTTAATGTTACGGCACGACACAGGTTACCATCAAATCACTTTAGATGGATCATTGCCACCACTTGGTTGTCATCAATCTTGCCAAGATAGCGCTTGACTCTGTGCCCATTAACTCTGAAGATCTCTCCATTTTTTTTCAAGTCAAGTGCACCAAACGGAGTCACAATCACCACTTCAAAAAGTCCACTCCATTTTCACTTAAGCTTTCTCGAAAACAGACATAATCGAGAATTGAACAAGAGAACCAAATCGGCCACTTTGAACTCCTTGCCAAGAGCATACTTGTCATGAAGGTACTTCATCTTATCCTTGTACAAGGACGAACTGGAGTAGGCATGAAATCGGAATTCATCAAGTTCATTGAGCTGCTCCACACGAAGATTTTCTGCCACATCCCATTTAAGATTTAGCTTCCTAAAAGCCCACATGGCCTTGTGCTCTAGCCCAACCGTAGATGGTAAGCTTTCCCAAATACCAACCGGTACAGAGACATACCAATCAGAGTCTTGTAAGTAGTCCTATAATCCCATAGAGCATCATCCAATTTCTTTGACCAATCGGTCCTATTTGCATTGACCGTCTTTGACAATATACTCTTGATTTCCCTGTTTGAGACTTCAACTTGGCCACTACCTGAGGATGATAAGGAGTAGACACTTTGTGATTGACATTGTACTTTGCAAGCAAAGTGTCAAAAGCTCTATTGTAAAAATGAGACCCCCCATCACTTATGATTGCTCGAGGAGTGCCAAACCTAGTAAAAATACTCTTCTTGAGAAACGCAACAACACTACGGGCCTCATTATTGGGTAAAGCCACGACCTCAACCCACTTTGAAATATAGTCAACTGCCACTAGAATGTATGTGTTGCCACATTAACTAACAAATGGGCCCATGAAATCAATGCCCCACACATCAAAAATATGAACTTCGAGAATAGTGTTGAGAGGCATCTCATCCTTCTTCGAAATTCCATCTGCTCTTTGACATTCGTCGCATCTCTTCACAAGTTCACTTGCATCCTTGTACAAAGTTGGCCAGTAAACCACAACTAAGAACCTTCGAAGCTGTCCTCACCCCACCATGATGAACACCATAGGGAGTGGAATGAAAAGCCTCTAGAATACTCAATTGCTCCTCCTCCGGGACACATCTTTAGATCACACCGTCATTGCAGATCTTGAACAAGTACGACTCATCCCAATAGTAGTCCAAATTATCCCGTTTAAGCTTCTTCCTTTGGTTAGAAGAGAGCTTACACGGGACAATAACAGTCACAAAGAAATTAGCAACGCCCGCAAACCATGGCATACAATCCACCGACTCAGAAAAGAGTTGCTCACCGGGAAATGAATCATTGATCTCTAGGCCATCACGAGGCCTCCCCTCCTTCTCCGAGCGGGACAAGTGGTCTGCCACTTGGTTTTCACACCCTTTCCGGTCCACAATCTCCAAATCAAACTCTTGAAGTAACAAAACCCATCGTATCAGCCTAGATTTGGAATCCTTCTTCGTTATCAAATAGCGGAGTGCAGCATGGTCGGTGTGAACTATGACCTTGGCACCCATGAGATACAGCCAAAATTTCTCCATTGCGAACACAATAGCCAATAGCTCTTTTTTAGTCATCGTGTAATGTACTCAAGCATCATTCATTGTATTGCTCGCATAATACACCGGGTGAAACATTTTATTCACTCTTTGACCCAAGTCCGCCTTAACCGCAACATCACTCGCATCAGCTCAAAAGGTAAGCTCCAATTGGGTGCGATAATAATATGAGTGGTTGTCAAGTTGTGCTTGAGAAGTTCGAAGGCTTGCATACATCCCTCATTGAACATGAACTTGACATCCTTTTTCAAAAGCTTGCACAAAGGATTCACTAACTTAGAAAAATCCTTGACAAATCTCTGGTAGAACCTCGCATGCCCAAGAAAACTTCTAATACCCTTGATTGAAGCAGGGGGAGGGATCCTTGAAATCACTTCAATTTTAGCTTTGTCCACCTCTATACCGTGCTTTGAGATTTTATGGCCAAGGACTATGCCCTCCTAAACCATGAAGTGGCATTTTTCGTAGTTGAGCACAAGATTGGTTTCTTCACACCGGGCCAACACCCTATCAAGATTCTTCAAACATTCATCAAACGAGTCACCCACAACACTGAAGTCTTCCATGAAAACCTCAAAAATATCCTCCACCATGTCGGTAAATATGGCCATCATACACCGCTGGAATGTAGTCAGTGCATTACACAACCCAAATGGCATCCTAGAAAAGGCAAAGGTACTATATGTGTAAGTGAAGGTGGTCTTCTCCTAATCTTCCGGAGCAATCAAAATTTGGTTATACCCAGAATACCCATCCAAGAAACAGTGGAAGGTGTAGACGTGTGATTTTTGACCCTCCCCAAGATTTTTCATATTTTAGCGTGTAAATATTTAATTTAGGCCTAATATAGCTATTTCAACTATTTTTTACTTCTTTACTTTATTTTCATCATAAAAATGAAAAATACAAAAATGGTTGCATATTACTCTATTTTAATCATGTATTAGATATTTTTAGAAGGATACGTTCCTTTGAACCTATTTTTATTTTAATATAATCTTTAAAAAATACAAAAAAATAGTACCATATTTTTTTTTATCTTTATATAATTTCAAAAATACAAAAAAAAATAGTTTCATTAATATTTTGTAGTCATTTTAAACTTAAAAAATACAAAAAATAGTACTTTATTTTTTATATTTATATAATTTCAAAAATTACAAAAATAGTTTCATTAATGTTTTGTAGTCATTATAGTCTTGAAAAATACCCAAAAAATAGTTTTGTTTTAATTATCAGTCTTAGTTTGATAGTTATTTTACTTACGTAGGATTAATTAAATAAGATCATATTTTTATTCCCGACTGCGGGGAAAAAATAACGTTTGGGTTCAAACGACCCATTTTAAGGCCCAAAATTCGGACCTAGCCCATAACAACCTAAGCCCAATACCCAAAACTAAGCACAACACCCCTAAAACCCAAAACCTAGACCTATAAAACATACACAATGCTTCAGCCGAAAGGGGAGGGGGGATACACATTTGAACACCTAAGACCTAACACACACATGGAAAGACACAAAACCCTAACCTTAAAAACCTCCAAAGCCGCCACCCTAGTTGGACCCTAGGACGACCACCAAAGAGCTGTCGTACCTCACCTCGCAGCAGCTCACCGGAGATAACAACCAGCTGCTCGACGCCGACCAGCAGACCCCAGCAGCCCCTACGAGCCCTAGCTTCATCTTCTTCCTCATCTCCTACACGTAACAACCATTCTCCAAAACCAGAAGTCAGCCGCTGTTTCTTCATCTCCACCAGCAGCGACGTCGAGCAGCAGCAACCAACTCTGTCATCCCCCACCTCGCAGCATCCCATCCGCCATCTCCTTCGTGTCGCCAACTAGCAGCAATAGCCATTGTTGCTGTTTCATCTTCTCATCTCAAACGACCAGCCAAACCAGCTCAGTCGTCGACCAACCAAAACTCCATAGCTGCTGCGTCGTCAACCCAGCTGTTTCACGTCCGCCATTGACGAGCAGCTGCTGCTGCATTCACCTCCAGCCAAACGTCCCTCACCAGCAGCAACAGCCATCGCCAACCACCTTCTAGCCACCAGCCCAGCACTGCCGCTGCTGCTTCATCTACTCGCAGCGAACAAAACCCAAACGACCAGCCCTCACTCACCTGCTGAAAACCAGCCCCTCTCCCTCTCTTAAAACACATACATAGTAGCAGAAAAATGGATTAGAAAACGGGAAACTAAGGTCCGAGGTTCAGGTCAATCGCCAGTTCAAATTTGGGTCCGACGAGGTCGTCCGTTCGTTAGTTCCGGTTCGGGTCCAGTTCGACGGGTCGACGGGAAGACTGATACTCACTGTTCGTAGTTCCTTAATAAGGTGATATCAAGAACCCGTTATTTTCTTGTCATCAATTGCATCTGTTTATTTTATTTTTGTCATCTCTGTTTTGGTTCATTTGGACAAAGGAAACATGAAGTCTATGAATCCATGCAAGATTTCCTAGAGTTTGACGTATGTTCTTTACTAGTTTAGACGTAATATTGCATTTTTCATGTAACTTAGATTAATATTTTAATTCTGTTGGATTTGCTAATTATAAAGTATAATCATTGCTTGATTTGCTAATCATAGGTTAAACAAATTTTTCTTGTTAGTAGGAGATAAATCAATATTTTTAAATACTAGTAGTTTGCTTTTCAGTGCGATTAATAATATATCGTCGTAACTATGGGTACCGTTCCCGTGATGTAGTTGTGATACTTAATTTCTAAAATTTGGGGGTGCATTTTATGTAACCCGACTATATCGACTTTGACCTTTAGAAATCAAGGTGTGCCATTAGTTGAATTTTCCATGTCCTCGCAAAGTAGAAAATTGTAGTCGCCTTAGGTTTGCCTTTTAAATAATAAAAATGAGACGAGCCTCGCCAAGTAAAAGGCACAAATTGCGGGGCCCTCAATAAATATTTGTATTAAAATACTTAGAATTCGGGATGGGCCATTTAGCTAATTTCACGGCCTTCCCCAAAGGTAGTAATGCGTTAGTCTCTTTAGGCGCGTATTTTAATAATATTACCTTTCCTAAACTCGGGGGTGCATTTCATGTGACCCAAATCAAATCCCAAAATGTTGAATAAAATGTGTTCAGGATAGCGGGTGCATTTCATGTGACGCGGTCCAAAGACACGCTTTAAACGACGTTCAATCTTCTTTAAAAAAAATAATTTGAATAAAAGCGGTTAAAAGTTAAAATTTGCACATAGGTTCATGATCTACTAAAATCATATAAATAAGCCAAATACGACAGTTAAGCGACCGTGCTAGAACCACGGAACTCGGGAATGCCTAACACCTTCTCTCGGGTTAACAGAATTCCTTATCCGGATTTCTGGATCGCGGACTGTGATACATAGTCAATCTTTTCCTCGATTTGGGATTCAACCGGTGACTTGGGACACCATAAATCTCCCAAGTGGCGACTCTGAATCTCTTAATAAATGAACCCCGTTTCGATTGTCCTTAAATTGGAAAAACTCCCTTTTATTATACCCCTTCCGGGGTGTGGTAGGTAAAAAGGAGGTGCGACAGCTCTGGTGACTCTGCTGGGGAAGAAAACCCAGAACGTTTTGTTCAGGGTTCGGAATTCGAGCTTAGAATAGTACTTGTGTTTGGCTTTATCTGATTTTGCTACATGATCTGTGCTTAATGTGCTAATTGACTGCTTTTACCGCTTTGATATTCCGTGAACTGTATATAAACTGTGCTGAAACCCATCTCCTCTCTAAGTCTTCTAAATCATGAAGAAGGGTGCACTTCGTGTGACTTCTTTTCTGTATAGAGTCTACTCCAATTTTAGAACGAGGTTCGGATAAGTTGCTAAGCCGGTGAAGCTTCTGTATTCCGGGTACGCTGTCTCCCCCTCGGCTCGAGTTGTCCGCTCGGGTAAGCCAGGTCTAGAACCATAAACCCAGGTTTTTAAACCTAGAATAACTCGGCCTCATCCCGGATCCCTAGTAGGAACGCTTATCTGCATCATGTGCATTTTGACTTAGGGGACTCAACACAGGGGTTGGGTCCATCTAGGACAGGTATACCCAAAATAACAGACCATCTTAATGCATCATATATGCTACATGTTGCATTTATTCGGGGGTAAAAGGGTCATTTAGCTTCATTTGTGGTTTATTTTAATCAAAAACATGGGGAGCAATTGTGGAATCCAAGAAGTCTTGGAATTCCCTATGTCCCCCATGCTACATTTTTGGGACAAACACATGTGGAACAATTGTGAAATCCAAGAAGTCTTGGAATTCTCTATGTCCCCCATACTACATTTTTGGGACAAGCACATGGGGAACAATTGTGGAATCCAAGAAGTCTTGGAATTCCCTATGCCCCCCCATGCTACATTTTTGGGACAAGCACATGGGGAACAATTGTGGAATCCAAGAAGCCTTGGAATTCCCTATGTCCCCCATGCTACATTTTTGGGACAAGCACATAGGGAACAATTGGGGAATCGAAGAAGTCTTGGAATTCCCTATATCCCCCATGCTACATTTTTGGGACAAGCACATGGCGAACAATTGGGGAATCTAAGAAGTCTTGGAATTGCCTATGTCACCCATGCTACATTTTATGGACAAGTACACATGGGGGACAATTGTGGAATCCAAGAAGTCTTGGAATTATCCTATGTCACCCATGCTACATTTTCAAAAAAAAAAAAAAAAATTCAAAAAAGATTTTGCATGTTTCATCATTTTTCAAGAAAAAGCAAAAAATATATGTCTCTCTGAATTAGTATTTTTTATTCTCGCCCGTATCCAATCGGCCCGAACTACGCGAACCTAATTTTCATCTCCCGGAGCGTGATACGTAGGCAACCCACATAGGGTCCGGTCTTCCTAGTAAATATTAGGTTCTTGGCTTTGCGGGGTCTTAGCCAAATTTGCACTCCTAGCCACATTTTGGTCAATTAAGTCATTTTGGAAAAATAGCCTCAATCGTGTCTTGCATGTATCTAATAGGGAGTATTTTTGTCTCACCTAGTGGTGGTTTGAGTTTTTTTTTCATACAGGTAAACCTACTTACTGGAGTTTGGGCATGACAGACGCCCCGGGACTATCCAGTCAGGATTTGCTTAAGGAGATTTGTTTTATTTTATGTTTTGAGTCTGTTCTTCATCTTATGTCGTCCTTCACTTTCTAGTTTTGTACAGTAATGTCAAGTCTTTTATTATTGTATTTTTCTGATTTATATTTAAAAAATTGTGATGTAACTAAAAAATCCAAAAAAAGAGATGTTGCGTTTTTATATTTCCGTTATAAGTTTTTTGTTAGGTTACTAATTGAAGAAACGAAAAAAAATATTTTTGAGGTGATGTTCCCTTTAGAAAATTAATATCTACGACTTAAGATATAAATTGTTTTTATATTTCCTTTGCTATATTAGGACTAAAAATTCAAAAAAGAGAATTTTCTTTTAATACCTCTTTAAGGTTTTCTTTAAGGTATTAATTCCAAAAATGCAAAATGATTTTCTTTTGAAGTTTTTCTTTGGGAAATTAAGGAAAAATGAAATAAAAAAAACTTTTTATTTTCATTAGAACTTTAGGATATTGTACATATGAGAAAAAAGATAACATACCTTATGTTTTGCTTAAAGTTTCTTCTTTTAGGCAATAAAATTGAAATCCAAAAATATTTTTGTTTTAGGATTGTTTTTCTTAATAAAGTGTTTGTCTCAAAAAGAAAAAGAAAAGAATAGATATGTTAAGCTTTAGTTTAGAATATGTCATAGATCGTTGAGGCTAGAAAATTCAAAAAAAGGGTTTTGCTTCTTTTTCTTTTTCTCATCAGAGTAGTCATAAAAGTAAAAAGCAAAAAAGGGAATGTCAGTTTGTTTATTTTATTCATAATCGGCCCGAACTACGCTGGTTTGATTCTCACAGGGTATGAGATACGTAGGCAACCCCCATCGGGTCCAACCTCCCCTTTTGCAAAAATAACCAAAAAATATCAAAATTAATATTTTCATCATGAATAAGTCCGGTGATGCCGTTTTCGTCAAAAATAGCCGAATGTTTCCGAAAGGGATGCCGGAAGGCTGACTTTGCATAAACAGACACCTTTGGGTCTTTTTTTTAGATTTTGGCAGGTTGACCCACACATCCTTAAAATCTTCGTCCCCGAAGTGCTGAAAGGTCGTATTTGCAAAACCAGGTCTTTTGTTTTAATTTGAAAAACAAGAAAAAAAAGAGTCAGTGGGCAAGTGAATGCCGTTGTGATTTTTGGTCAAAATAAGCCAAGCCAGCTTCGGCAGTGTATTGAACCATTCTTGGCGAGATAGCCTTAGAGTATCTTTCAGTTGTCGAAAGGCTATTTTCGTAAAAGAACGAAAAAGTTTGTGAAATGTCATAAAATAATCCTCCCCAGCCTCAAAATTCAGAAATTGTGAAGGGGCCACGTTTGCAAAAATAGTCATTTGGTCGAAATTGGCAAATGGGGATAGGAATCTGTCCGTTTGTTTTTGAGTTTGTAATTCTTTTGATTAGAATATGTGGGTTGTTTGATTTTCGAGTTTGAAGGTCATCTTTAAACCTTTGAAACCCAGTTCGTTTTATTATGAAAATTGAAAATTCCAAAAAAAATGTTTCATTGTTGTTTACCTTTCATTTGCGCGAACTACGCACAGTCTAATTCATGCGGTGTCATGATACGTAGGCAATCTCCATAAGATTTGACCACAACAAAAAAAAAAGCAAAAAAAAAATGAAAAAATGTAAAAGAAAAAAATGAAATGAAAAAAGAAAAGATGTTGATAATAATAAGGACCGACCGAGTCCATTTTAACATGTTTTGTTTTAAATTATAGAGAAAGTTGAGGTGGTCGGTTTGTGATAAGCTGATAACTGACATCGAAGCTGTTACAAGTGCTCAAGAGACTCAGTGTCAGAGGGTTCAACTAGAGTTTATGGTGTTTGAGGAAAATAGAACACCGAAACAGAAAATGACTGAAATACGTCAAGCATGGGCCAATGGTCAAGGAGAGCCCTGTCATGAGTCACAATTTGC
The DNA here is from genome assembly GCA_026770625.1 of Nicotiana glauca. NCBI lineage: Eukaryota > Viridiplantae > Streptophyta > Magnoliopsida > Solanales > Solanaceae > Nicotiana > Nicotiana glauca. The sequence goes on from MU740247.1 coordinate 18,104, forward strand.
TACACAGCAAGAGCACCACTCGTACTCATTCAATCTTGCTGCAAATATTGAGAATCCTGCCTGAACGAGTATATAGGAAGAAATAACCTAAAGAGTGAAAAGATTAGAACAACGGTTGAAAAACACGCAAGCAATGGCAGGTCAAAAGAGTGTTGCCTTCAGAGATCTATGTATGTTCCCCGATGTCCACTTGCCGCCTGGTTTCAAGATTCCCAAATTTGAAAAGTACGATGGACATGGACACCCTATGGCCCACTTAAAAGGGTATTGCAATCGACTAAGAGGTTTGGGGAGAAATGAAGAATTGCTAATAGCTTACTTTGGGGAAAGCCTTACGGGAGTAGCATCTGAATGGTTTCTAGATCAAGACACATCTCGCTGGTACGTCTGGAACGACATGGCACAAGCCTTTGTCAAACAGTTCTAATACAACATCGACAATGCCCCAGACCGCATTTCCCTTTCAAACCTAAAGAAGAAACCAAGTGAAAGCTTCAGGGAATATGCCCGTAAATGGAGGGAACAAGCAGCTCGAGCTAAGCTACCCATGGATGACCACGAGTTAATCACTGTCTTCCTTCAGGCTCAAGAGCCGGATTACTTCCAAAACATGATGTTCGCAGTTGGTAAATCCTTCTTGGAAGTAATCAAAATTGGAGAAATGGTAGATAACGGTCTTAAGACAGGCAGAATCATAAGTCAAGCGGCTCTCAAGGCTGCAGCTCAGGCTATCCAAATTGAATCTGGTGACACAAATGAGAGGGATGAAGAAGTCATGATGACATCAGGGTTAAGGAGAGGTCCACGAAGAACGAAGGTATGTGCAGCCTCATCAGATCTTCCATGACTCCCCTGAGCATTACTATCCACCTCAGAACCCCCCATACTCTGTTGATCCATCCCAGTATGTTGTCTAACCATCAAATCACCCAAGAAAGCGAGCACGAACGTCACGAAATCTCCACCAGCCTCCGCAAAATTTTCAAGTACCTTATAACCCACATCCAAGCCAGGGTTATAGAAGGGAACAAAAGTTGAAAGATAGTTTTACACCAATAGGAGAGTCCTATGCAAGCTTATTTGAGAAGTTAAAACAACATGACATGATTGCACCCATTCCTCCAAATCAGGTGGACCAACGTGCAAGAAGCTTTGACTCATCTAAAAGGTGTGAATACCACTCCAATGCTCTGGGGCACAATGTGGAAAATTGTTGGGATTTGAAAAGGGAAATAGAAAGGATGATCCACGAAGAGTTGATTGTGATTCAAGACAGAGACACCCAGAATATCACGCTGAATCATTTACCTGCACATGATGATGCACACTTTGTGAGGATAATGCCTGGTAACATGGGATATGAGAATCCACTCGGGAATTTGCCGACTGAAACTGGAGAAGGCCATATTGATTCTGATAATCAAATTTGTGGCTAAATGTCAAAGCTTATCAATTGAAAAGTCATTCAGGAAGGAATTTTGGTGGCTCATTCTGTTGTCATTTCTGTTGTTCGGTTTATTTCAGGGTTGTAATCCGGATGTTGTCTTGTAACTTAAACCCTTCTATCCTTTGATTTTGTCCAGTCCCTTCGGTTGTAGTATCTCATTTAATAGTGTCTAGGTTTGTTCTAAGGGTTGTAACCCCAGTTTAGTTTGTTTGTTGTTTGAGTTGTTGTTTCGTCGGTTAATGCAATGACCAGTTTTCTATTATTTCCAGAAATTTTCTGTTGTTTAGTCCTCTCCTTTCTATAGTTCTTTTTTTCTGTCAACTCTAGCGACATGGCATGCGCACGTAATTTTGGCCTAATCTTAAAAGTTAATCATGAAGCAATTGGAAGATGATCGGGACACTTAAAGGAAATAAGAACATATTGATATCATTTGATGACCCGAACCATATGAAACTGGGGTTGATAGAACATAAAGGAACCTTATGTTTTCATGCCGTATCAGCTGGAAATTAAAGGACAAGTTTGCCCAAAATTGGCAAAATAATAAGAGTGAGAGTGTGGTCCAATAATGTTCTAAAATTGACAAATGGAAATGGCGAATGTGTGTATGGTTATCAAGCCTAGCATGAGCAGAAGATGTTATGAATGTTTGATTAATAGCGTTGTCTGTACTTGGTATATTTTGAAGATTGGAATAACGAAGGCATTTTGTTCTGCTACCTAAACACTTTATCCTTCGTTACCCCTTTGAGCCTTATTTCTTTTCTTTCATACCCCTCTTTCGGAATCAGTAGCAAAGATTAGAAACACAAAACGGGGAAGATAAAGAAAAAGAAAAAGAAAAAGAAAAAAAGAAAACAAACAAAAAAAAAAGAAAAGAAAGAAGAAGAAAAGAAAAATGAAAAGGAAAACTAGAACAACCAGGAATTGGGAACTACGTTTGACCTGATTCCTCAAAAAGGATATGTAGGCGCTTCACGGCTCAGTCATGGTGTAACAAAAGATCAAAAATCCCCAAGCAAGAAACTGGGGCAGAAGTTGTGTTTGTTGTAAGAATATCTAGTTCCCAAGGTTGTAATTTTGAACCCAGGTTGTTTTGTTTTGAGCCTTTAATACCCTTTCTTTCTAGCCCTATCCAAAATCCCACGTTACGGTCCAAAGAAAGACCTTTTGACCAGTCTTCAAAAGATGCCAAGTCATACAAATGAGAGAGTCTTATCAGAATATAACACTCTGATTCCTAGCAGAAAAAACTCTGATCCCCAGCAGAAAAGAAATATGAGAGTCTTAGCGGTAACACCCCAATCCCCAGCTGAAAAGTAATACAAATGAGAGAGAGTCTTGTTGGTGAAAACCTTCACGAGCACCTTGAGGCGACTGTAAGTTGAGAGAATAGCCAAAATAAGAGAGGCTTGATAGTGAAAACCTTCGGGCACTACAAGTCCAATAAGGGTGAGAATCAGATGGAAATCACCAAACAAAAATTGTGAAAGGCGATTAACGACAGAGGACAGGTCACATGTGCATGTCATGACTATTAGAGTTGGTATCCACGTTTGATAGCTTTTTATTTCATAGTTTTTCTTTTTAGATAGTCATCCTTTTCCTTTATTTTTTATTCTGTTCCTTTTATCTTTCTCCTTTCATTGAAAATTCCCCAACAGAGTCTGTTTGGTCCAGACAAGTGAGAAATGACTTCAAAATTTGCCACCAGCCTTCGAATTATGCAAGACGAGATCTGATTAGAACATCCAAGTGGTATAAGTTAGGAAGGAACAAGTGCAAGGCCGGTGTCAGGAAGGATATCCCCAGCAAGAGGAGATTGACAAAAGGATGGACCAGTATCAAGAAGGATATCCCCAGCAAAAATCGAATGTTATAGACCTCAAGGCCAAGGCCAGCGGATAAATCAAGAAAGAACAACGCGGAGAGCGATTTGGGAAATTCATATGAGACTCAAAGGTAGGGGAAATGCTAGTTCCCGAGCTATGCCTCAAAAAGAAGAGGGATATCCCCAGCAAAAAAGGAATTTTCAGTGACACGGATGAACGAAGAAAGTGGTTCATCGGTAAAACATGCAAGATCCTCAAGCGGAGTCAACTGTCATAGAAAATATGGGGGGTCAGATAAGAAGACTGGAAATAATGGTTGAGAGGTTTGTGAATAAGGAATCCTCGAGAAGGTCAGAAGGTATCGGCCAAGTTTCAAGACGGTCGAGCGAGAAAAGGAAAACCATCCCCAGTAGGAGTACCACAACCAACCACCACACTTTAAAACTGACCAAACTTTTCTTTAATGTGAAACAGGGACGGAAAATGTCATTGATGGCAGAGAAGCATGACACAAGGAAGATTATCAAACTGGGGCAGAAAATTTTCTTTTCATTTTAAAAAATTTCTGGAAATCAGGTATCCACTTGGGGAAGAAGGAAGATAAGACAAGTCTTAAGGGAAGTAGGCTTTAAACCAGTGTTATCCCCAGCAGTATTGAAAGAAGGAAAATAACAAGTTTTAATAAAGGAAGTTGTATCCCCAGCGGACAGAGCAAAATGACGAAACTTGTGTTCAGAAAAGCAAAAGCCAGTGTCATCCCCAGCAATTTCCAGAAGAATGAAACACCAGTTTTGAAGGAATGAAAATTCCCCAGCAGCGTTATCCTCAACAGTGTTATCCCCAGCTGATAACATTTTTATCCCCAGTAGTGTTGAGAGAAAATAAAAGTTTTAAAGGAAGTAGTTTTGAAAAAAAAAGGGAAGAAAGGAGATTCCCCCAGCATTTTATCCTCAGCAGGTAAGTAAATCATTCCCCAGCAGTGTTATCCCCAGCAGTTTTGAATGAGGAAGACAATACAAGTTTTGAGGGAAGCAGCTCTGAAGAAAGATAATTCAAGTGAGAAGGAAAATGGTTCAGGAGGCAGGGGGAACAATGGCAACACGAGTGCAGTTTAAAAGTTGTTGAAGTCGGGAGCCCGCCCGTAGAATGGAGGCATTACCTTTTTAAGTTGTTGAAGTCGGGAGCCCGCCCGTAGAACGGAAGCGTTACCTTTTTAAGTCGGGTACCCACTTGAGGAAAAGAAGAAAGATAATTCCCCGGCGGTGTTACCACCATCAGTGTTATCCCCGAAAAAAAAACAAAAAAAAGAAGAGAAAATAGGTAAGTAATCCCCAGTAGTTTTCAGAGGAATGAAACACCAGCTTTAAGGGAAGTAATCTTTGAAGAAGGAAGGTAACATATTTTGAAATTTTTTTATCCTAAGCAGTTTGCAGAAGAATGAAACACCAGTTTTGAGGGAAGTAGTTTTGAAGGAGGAAATCGTCTCCGGCAAGAAGGTCACAACCGACCACCTTTTTTAAAACTGACAAATTTTTCTTTGTATGTAACAGGAACAAAGCTAGTCTGGCTATAAAGGTAAAAATCTTAGTCTGTTGAAACTTTCACCTAAGATAAAAATCTTAGTCTGATGAATTTTTCACATAAGATAACAAGAAATGGGAAGCAACCATTGGAAATAAGAAATCAGAAGGAAGGCGAGAGTTGGAAGATTCCAAGCAACAATTGGGAAGTTTTGGACAAAATAACAAGAAGTAGGAAGTAACAGTTGGAAAGTTACAGATAAAATAACAGGGTAGCACTAGAAGTTTTCAGATAAAATAACAAGAAATGGGAAGCAACAATCGGAAGATTTCAAGTAAGATCACACAAAAATGGACCTAGTTTGATGAATTATCTCCTAGAGTCAAAATCTTAGTCTGTTGAAACTTTCACCTAAGATAAAAATCTTAGTCTGATGACCTTTTCACCTAAGATAAAGGTAAAAATCTTAGTTTGTTGAAATTTTCACCTAAGATGAAAATCTTAGTCTGATGAATTTTTCACCTAAGATAAAGATAAAAATCTTAGTCTATTGAAACTTTCACCTAAGATAAAATCTTAGTCTGATGAATTTTTCACCTAAGATAAAGATAAAAATCTTAGTCTATTGAAACTTTCACCTAAGATAAAATCTTAGTCTGATGAATTTTTCACCTAAGATAAAGATAAAAATCTTAGTCTATTGAAACTTTCACCTAAGATAAAATCTTAGTCTGATGAATTTTTCACCTAAGATAAAGATAAAAATCTTAGTCTATTGAAACTTTCACCTAAGATAAAATCTTAGTCTGATGAATTTTTCACCTAAGATAAAGATAAAAATCTTAGTCTATTGAAACTTTCACCTAAGATAAAATCTTAGTCTGATGAATTTTTCACCTAAGATAAAGATAAAAATCTTAGTCTATTGAAACTTTCACCTAAGATAAAATCTTAGTCTGATGAATTTTTCACCTAAGATAAAGATAAAAATCTTAGTCTATTGAAACTTTCACCTAAGATAAAATCTTAGTCTGATGAATTTTTCACCTAAGATAAAGATAAAAATCTTAGTCTATTGAAACTTTCACCTAAGATAAAATCTTAGTCTGATGAATTTTTCACCTAAGATAAAGATAAAAATCTTAGTCTATTGAAACTTTCACCTAAGATAAAATCTTAGTCTGATGAATTTTTCACCTAAGATAAAGATAAAAATCTTAGTCTATTGAAACTTTCACCTAAGATAAAATCTTAGTCTGATGAATTTTTCACCTAAGATAAAGATAAAAATCTTAGTCTATTGAAACTTTCACCTAAGATAAAATCTTAGTCTGATGAATTTTTCACCTAAGATAAAGATAAAAATCTTAGTCTATTGAAACTTTCACCTAAGATAAAATCTTAGTCTGATGAATTTTTCACCTAAGATAAAGATAAAAATCTTAGTCTATTGAAACTTTCACCTAAGATAAAATCTTAGTCTGATGAATTTTTCACCTAAGATAAAGATAAAAATCTTAGTCTATTGAAACTTTCACCTAAGATAAAATCTTAGTCTGATGAATTTTTCACCTAAGATAAAGATAAAAATCTTAGTCTATTGAAACTTTCACCTAAGATAAAATCTTAGTCTGATGAATTTTTCACCTAAGATAAAGATAAAAATCTTAGTCTATTGAAACTTTCACCTAAGATAAAATCTTAGTCTGATGAATTTTTCACCTAAGATAAAGATAAAAATCTTAGTCTATTGAAACTTTCACCTAAGATAAAATCTTAGTCTGATGAATTTTTCACCTAAGATAAAGATAAAAATCTTAGTCTATTGAAACTTTCACCTAAGATAAAATCTTAGTCTGATGAATTTTTCACCTAAGATAAAGATAAAAATCTTAGTCTATTGAAACTTTCACCTAAGATAAAATCTTAGTCTGATGAATTTTTCACCTAAGATAAAGATAAAAATCTTAGTCTGTTGAAACTTTCACCTAAGATAAAAATCTTAGTCTGATGAATTTTTCACCTAAGATACCAAGTGGCATTTATTTTTAAAGATGTTGTTGAAGTCAGGAGCCCGCGTGAAGAGAGGAATGACATTTTATTTTCGAAGTTGTTGTTGACACTACAACAAAAGTAATTTTTAGCTACGAAATTATTAGCCACGACATAAAATTTGTCACTAATTATTAACATTTCGTGACAAAAATTATATTTCGTCCTTAAATACACGAGCCACATATTTTTAGTGACGAAACAAAAAAATTTGTAGCAAAGTTTCGTCCACTAATGTTTCCCATCAAAAATTGAGTTGGCGCCAATTATTCAGTAATATTAGCCACGAATTTGAATTTATTAGCGACACATTATTTTGTCACTAATATGAATCCATTTAGTGACAAAGCATTATTTGTCTTAAAATTAATTAAATTTTGGACACGAAAATATTTCGTTACAAAAGATATGTTTTTCCAATAGTGACAAATTAAAATTTGTAGTTAAACAAGGCTACATTTAGCCACAAAATTTTATATTTATTTGTGGCCTTAACTTTTGTCACTAGCAGTGTAAATAATTAGTGATAATTATTTAGTTGTCTCTATTGAAACTACAATTTAGTCACAAATTTTTTTTGTCACAAAATATACTATTTTTAATTTGCTATGGCAAAAATTTGTGGTTGGCAACGTATAATATTTCAGTTTAAAACTAAAAGATCATACTTTGTACTTAATTATGATTCTAATGTTTTGTTCATGCAACATACATATAATTATTTTAAGACTAGTTAAATTTGAAATTGAAATAATCATCTTTGAAACTTATCAAGTTCGAGAAACAAGAATCGCATTTTTAGTGATGTTAGAAATTTTAAGGATATTTTTCTAGCACAATTTAATTTCTTGTTAAAAAGCATCACGTTTATTTAATTTCAAGCAAGACACGAATCATTAATTTGGTTCTTTAAAAAATTTATGTCGTGAAATTGCCTTAAGTTTCAAATTATAATTCCTTTAATTTAATGTCGTCTTACTTAAACTTTAATATTTCAAGATGATTGTTGTTTGCTTGATTAGAAGGAAATGCGATATTGCATCAAATTATAATTCTAATTAATATGTTTATTTTTCATTTTATTATGATTGTTAGGAATATATATATTGAAAAATTTACTTTCATTTTCTCTTTAACTTTAGGTTTATTTTTGTGACTAGATGACAAAATGATAATTTCTTTTTGAAAGGTTCTTTCTCTACAATTGTTTTTACTTTATTTTAAAACAATTTGATTCCTTCTTGTCAACTTTCGTTTTTATTTCTTTCAAAATTGTACGGAAAAAAAAAAGCGACAACTTTCCCCCCTTTTCTTTTTTGTGTTCCCAATTCCCTCTTTTTAATAGGAACCGACGCCTCCCCATTTCTCAATTCTCTCTTTTTTTTCTTCCAACACTTTGTGATATTCATCTCCCCATCAAATTATTCACCACATAGATCTGTTGTTTATCTACCTCCATTAATTTATCATTTTTTTCTCTTTCACACTCACAAATCCTTTGTATTCTATAATATTTAATTTTCTCTGAAATCTTTTGTTGATTTACTAACATAAAAGATCAAATCTGTGTGATCGGCGTTTTAATACGCAAAGCCTCTTCTGGGGCCTCCTTTGCTTTGGTACAAATCCTCAATCTAAGTTAAGAAATATTAATTATACTTCAACTTTTTCCTGTTGCATCTCTTATACGGAATATCTTTTTCTTTCAATTGTAGGGCAATAAAAATTTGGGTTTCTCCAGATGATATATTATGCTCGTGGGTTCTTATTAATTTAATTCTATTATAGAGGTATGAAGAAATTTATCTATTGTTCATTAATTTTTGAGAGATTAGTTACTCTTAATTTCATATCTCTTTGTCTTAATTCTTGTGGTTATTTGCAGTCAAAGAAGAATTAAATATTTACTGTATAACTTTGATTAAGTTTCTACTGGCTAGTACTAATTTGTCATTCTGTTATTTTTTTCACAAATTAAAATATGATATGACTAATGTCTAAAAATATATTTTTGATAAATTATGTTATCAAATGTACTAAACTTATTTTTTTTCTTCCACAGGTACATGAAAGTTTAAAATTTATTCAAGAGCAAAGTTACAAGAAAAGTGGTTACATTAGCATTTGAGGAAGCAGCATATTTTTTTCTTTAGTTTATTACTAAATTATTGTATTTCTATTTGACCTCATGTTGTTGAATGAATTTTAATTATTATTGTGTTTTATATTAAGGAGTTTGTAATGAAATATTATTTCAATATAGTACTAGTTCTTAATTATGTGATCATGGGTGAGAATTGTGTTGTTACCTTCCATATTTTATTATGTTATTTTCATTTAGTAAATGATACATTCTTGAATTAATGGAAAACTATTATAAATAGTACCACTACGAATTTTGACGTCATCAAATGTTCATCATAAATTGACCACATTTACTGACAAAAGTAATTCGTCTCCTAGAATTATCTTTTTACGGATTCGTATTCCATGTTAATTTTAACTAGCATTGTAAAAAAAAGAAAAAATTGGCGACGACATAATAGTTTTTAACTAGAAATTATAAATTATTTTTGTAAAAGTAAAATTGTTACTAATTTATATATTTGGGAACGAACTATTTTTTGTACATAAAAGGTAGCGTTTAGTGACGAAATAATGTTAGTTTAATTATGAAATACATATAACTTTAGAGACAATCAACATCGTCACTAATTAAACTAAATATTTAGTGACAAGGTAGTTTCGTCAGCATCGATAATTTTTTTAGTGACAAAATACGCTATTAGCGACAAATATTTTATACTTTTTTTGACAAACAAATTCGTCACAGGTACTAGGCATTTGGGGATGAAAAAGAATTTCATCACTAATACAACTTGATTTAGCCACGAACCACAAAATTGTCTTTGTATACTTTTAGTGACGGTATTTTCGGGACGAAAGATTGACAAATTATTTTTTGTCGCAAAAGGTTTTTGGTGACGAAATATGACGTTTAAGTGACAAAATAATTCGTCATTGATAATCAAATTTGTTGTAGTGTGAAGTCAGGAGCCCGCCTGAAGAGAGGAATGTCGTTTATTTTTAAGTTGTTGGTTGAAGTCGGGAGCCCGCCCGTATAACAGAGGAATACATTTCAGTCTTTACATTTCTAATTTGAAGTCAGGAGCCCGCCCGTATAACAGAGGAATACATTTCCAGTTTGAAGTCGAGAGCCCGCCCGTATAACAGAGGAATACATTTCAGTCTTTACATTTCCAGTTTGAAGTCGGGAGCCCGCCCATATAACAGAGAAATATATTGAAGTTTGAAGTCAGTAAAGTAGAGGGTTACAACAGAAACCCCCAACATAAATTTAAGTTCAGAAATCAGAAGGAAGGCAATAATGGTTAAGGAAAAAATAGTTCAAGTTTCAAAGGAAGTTAGTTCAAGTTTTAGCAATCAGGCGCTCCCTCTGGAAGACGAGGGAAGTCATTTTAGAGTTCAATCCAAGTTAGAAGTAGAAGAAGCTCGCGGCAAGAATGCGAGTTAATAGTCCGAGATGATCAACAGACGTTAGTCACAATAAACAAAAAGAAAAAAAAAGAGAAAGGCAAGAAGTCAACCCAAGACATGGTCAAGGTCACAAACACTGCAAGCCTGGTCCTGATCCAGAAAGCAGAAGAAAGATGAGCTAGCACCTACAACTAGCAAGTATCAAGGTTTAAATCCAAAGTCTGCATGAAGAACCATTCAAGACTCAAGATCAAGCTTCAGAAGACCCATAGATAGGAATCTTGTAGCTAGTAGTTGATAGGCTTAGTTAGTCTTTTTTCAATTTTGATTTTGATGTAATGACAGGACCGCGGACCGGAACCTCGACGGAAAGGAACCTCGACTGGATTTTCACTCAGTATACTCCATCATTTCTCTCACTTCTGAACTACATGTGACCTGATTCCTTTATAGCCAAGGATATGTAGGCAGCTCAGATACTAGGGCTCGGTCACATCCCCTTTTCTCTTAGTTTTAGTCTTCCCAAATAAGGGTTCGGTCAAAAAAATATGTCTAGTCGTTCTTTGTCGGAAAACTCTTCGTGTTTTCAGTCAAAGAGGGGCAGCTGTAGACGTGTGATTTTTGACCCTCCCCAAGATTTTTCATATTTTAGCGTGTCAATATTTAATTTAGGCCTAATATAGCTATTTCAACTATTTTTTACTTCTTTACTTTATTTTCGTCATAAAAATAAAAAATAAAAAAATGGTTGCATATTACTCTATTTTAATCATGTATTAGATATTTTTAGAAGGATACGTTCCTTTGAACCTATTTTTATTTTAATATAATCTTTAAAAAATATCAAAAAATAGTACCTTATTTTTTTTATCTTTATATAATTTCAAAAATACAAAAAAAAATACAGTTTCATTAATATTTTGTAGTCATTTTAAACTTGAAAAATACAAAAAATAGTACTTTATTTTTTATATTTATATAATTTCATAAATTACAAAAATAATTTCATTAATGTTTTGTAGTCATTATAGTCTTGAAAAATACCCAAAAAATAGTTTTATTTTAATTATCAGTCTTAGTTTGATAGTTATTTTACTTACGTAGGATTAATTAAATAAGATCGTGTTTTTATTCTCGGCTGCGGGAAAAAAAATAACGTTTGGGTTCAAACGGCCCATTTTTAGGCCCAAAATTTGGACCTAGCCCATAACAACCCAAGCCCAATACCCAAAACTAGGCCCAACACCCGTAAAACCCAAAACCTAGACCTATAAAACCTACAATATGCTTCAGCCGAAAGGGGAGGGGGATACACATTTGAAAACCTAAGACCTAACACACACATGGAAAGACACAAAACCCTAACCTTAAAAATCTCCATAGCCACACCCTAGTTGGACCCTAGGACGACCACCAAAGAGCTGCCGTCCCTCACCTCGCAGCAGATCGTCGGAGACAACAACCAGTTGCTCGACGCCGACCAGCAGACCCCAGCAGCCCCCACGAGTCCTAGCTTCATCTTCTTCCTCATCTCCTATACGTAACAACCATTCTCCAAAACCAGAAGTCAGCCGCTGCCTCTTTATCTCCGCCAGCAGCGACGTCGAGCAGCAGTAACCAACTCCGTCATCCCCCACCTCGCAGCAGCCTATCCGCCATCTCCTTCGCGCGCCAACCAGCAACAACAACCATTGTTACTGCTTCATCTTCTCATCTCAAACGACCAGCCGAACCAGCTCAGTCATCGACCAACCAAAACTCCATAGTTGCTGCGTCGTCAACTCAGCTGCTTCACATCCGCCATTAACGAGCAGCTACAACTGCGTTCACCTCCAGCCAAACGTCCCTCACCAGCAGCAATAGCCATCGTCGACCACCTTCTAGCCACCAGCCCAACGCTGCTGCTGCTGCTTCATCTTCTCGCAGCGAACAAAACCCAAACGACCAGCCTTCACTCACCTGCCGAAAACCAGCCCCTCTCCCTCTCTTAAAACACACACAGAGTAGCAGTAAAATGGAGTAGAAAATGGGAAACTAAGGTCCGAGGTTCAGGTCAATCGCCGGTTCAAATTTGGGTCCGACGAGGTTGTCCGTTCGTTAGTTCCGGTTCGGGTCCAGGTCGACGGGAAGACTGATACTCACTGTTCGTAGTTCCTTAATAAGGTGATATCAAGAACCCGCTATTTTCTTGTCATCAATTGCATCTGTTTATTTTATTTTTGTCATCTCTGTTTTGGTTCATTTGGACAAAGCAAACATGAAGTCCATGAATCCATGCAAGATTTCCTTGAGTTTGACGTATGTTCTTTACTGGTTTAGACGTAATATTGCATTTTTCATGTAACTTAGATTAATATTTTAATTTCTGTTAGATTTGCTAATTATAAAGTATAATCATTGCTTGATTTGCTAATCATAGGTTAAACAGATTTTTCTTGTTAGTAGGATATAAATCAATATTTTTAAATACTAGTAGTTTGCTTTTCAGTGCGATTAATAATATATCGTCATAACTACGGGTACCGTTCCCGTGACGTAGTTGTGATGCTTAATTTCTAAAATTCGGGGGTGCATTTTATGTAACCCGAATATAACGACTTTGAATAATAAAACCCTTTAGAAATCAAGGTGTGCCATTAGTTTAATTTTCCATGTCCTCGCAAAGTAGAAAATTGTAGTCGCATTAGGTTTGTCTTTTAAATAATAAAAATGAGACGAGCCTCACCAAGTAAAAGGCACAAATTGCGGGGCCCTCAATAAATGTTTGTATTAAAATACTTAGAATTCGGGATGGGCCGTTTAGCTAATTTCACGACCTTCCCCAAAGGTAATAATGCGTTAGTCTCTTTAGGGGCGTATTTTAATAATATTACCTTTCCTAAATTCGGGGGTGCATTTCATGTGACCCAAATCAAATCCCAAAATATTGAATAAAATGTGTTCATGATAGCGGGTACATTTCACGTGACGCGGTCCAAAGACACGCTTTAAACGACGTTCAATCTTCTTTAAAAAAAATAATTTGAATAAAAGCGGTTAAAAGTTAAAATTTGCACATAGGTTCATGATCTACTAAAATCAGATAAATAAGCTGAATACGAGAGTTGAGCGACCGTGCTAGAACCACGGAACTCAGGAATGCCTAACACCTTCTCTCGGGTTAATAGAATTCCTTATCCGGATTTTTGGATCGCGGACTGTGATACAGAGTCAATCTTTTCCTCGATTCGGGATTCAACCGGTGATTTGGGACACCATAAATCTTCCAAGTGTAATCTCTTAATAAATGAACCCCGTTTCGATTGTCCTTAAATTGGAAAAACTCCCTTTTATTATACCCCTTCCGGGGTGTGGTAGGTAAAAAGGAGGTGCGACAAAAGGCACACCCTAAAATTCTGTCTACCATCTGGTCAAGAAAAGGCAATGGAAAGTGATCCTTGTGGGTCACTTTGTTCAACTTGAGGTAATCCATGCACACCCTCCATCCGGTGACAGTCCTGGTAGGAATTAACTCATTTTGCCTATTGGTAACCACGGTCATACCACCCTTCTTCGGCACACATTGCACCAGCGAAGTCCAAGAACTATCAAAGATGGGGTACACAACCCTGGCATCCAACCACTTGATCACCTCCTTTTTTACATCTTCTTGCATTGCCTCGTTCAACGTCCTTTGATGTTCCAAGGAGGGCTTTGCATCATCTTCAAGAATAATCTTGTGCATACAAAAGGCGGGGATTATCCCCCGAATATAAGCTAAAGTCCATCCAATTGCCTTCTTCTATTTTTGGAGCGCCGCCAATGTGGCATCTACCTGCATGTTAGTAAGACAAGAGGAAAGAATAACTGGAAAAGTTGAACTAGGGCCTAAGAATTCATACCTGAGGTGTGGAGGCAATGGATTCAACTCCAACACGGGAGGTTACTCGATTGAGGGCTTTGTTGGTAGAGTCTTCCTATTCTCAAGATCCAAAGAGAGCTTCCGAGGCTCATAAGAGTAAGAGCCCATTCCATGTAAAACACTAACACATTCCACCCGGACTTCATCCTCATTTACATCAAGATTCAACAACACCGCCTCCAAAGGGTCCTCCACATTGATCATTGCACTAGTATAATCAATTATAACTACCGTGACAAAATCCACGAACGAGCACACTTTAGTACAGTTGGGCTGCCTCATTGACTTACACACATGAAAGACCACTTTTTCATCACCCACCCCGAAGGTGAGTTACTCTGCTTCCACGTCAATAAGGCCTTCCCAATTGCAAGGAAAGGTCTTCCCAAGATTATAGGCACCTCAAAATTGACCTCGCAGTCGAGAATCACGAAATCAGCCGGCAAGATAAATTTGTTCACCCGGACAAGAACATCATCAATTATACCCAATGGCCTCTTCATTGTTCTATCCGCCATTTGCAATCTCATGGAAGTCGGCCTCAGTTGCCCAATATCCAAACTCTTGAAAACTGAGTAGGGCATCAAGATGATACTTGCCCCTAAATCACATAGAGCTTTTTCAAAGTCTTCACTCCCAATGGTGCAAGGAATGGTGAAAACACCTAGATCTTCTAGCTTAGGAGCCATTAAGTTCACTATTGCACTAACTTGGTGGGTTATCTTGATAGTTTCACAATCCATTGATCTTTTCTTTATCACCAAGTCTTTCATGAATTTGGCGTAGCCCTACATTTGCTCTAGAGCCTCCACCAAAGGTACATTAATGGATAAGCTCTTCATCATGTCAATAAATTTCTTAAACTGGTTCTCATTTTTCTGCTTCGCGAGCCTTTGAGGATAAGGTGGAGGTGGCCTTGGCAGAGGAGCCTTGGCTTTAGGCACAACCATTTCCAGCATGTCTATTACGTGTTCCCTAAATGGGTTCATGTCATTTTGAGTTTCCACCTCTGTATCTTGGATATCAATCCTCACTTCTTCATTCAAGTTCTCATCAATCACATTCTCAACCACCAAAGGGATCTCATCCTCTTGTAACTCAACTTTATCACTCAGAATTTTTTTTTTGTTTGGAGGCATTCAAATCACCGCCTCATACATTTCTTGTAGTTACCGCCATTGCATACCCGATATTGTTCCCACCCTTCGGGTTGACTACTGTATCACTAGGTAGAGCCCCCTTAGGGAGAGTATTCAAGGATTGTGAGATTTGGCCTAATTCAACCTCCAAGTTTCTGATTGGAGTATTGTAGGATGCCAACTGAGCATCTGACTCAGCATTCTTTTTCATCATCTGTTCAAACATCATTTCGATTCTCCCCATTTTATTGTTGGATGAACTAGGACCTTGGGATAGAAATAGGGGTGGATTGTTTGGTTGTTGATACATCGGGGGCCTTTTAAAGCCTTGCCCCCGATATCCCTGATTGCTATTGTTCCAACCACTCTGATTGATGTTTTCACCCCAGTTGTTGTTGTTGCCACCCCAATTACCCCGATTGTTTTGATTATTGTTGTGGTTGCCCCAATATAAATTTTGGTTGTTGTTCCCCCAATTGCTATCCCTTGTTGTTGTTGATTTCCCCAATTGCCTTGGGATCTCTATTGTTGTTATTGGTTAGAAACGTTGCCCCTTTGGCCTTGATAGTTGTTCACATATTTCACTTCTTCATTCTGCTCATCGTACCCATCATCTTGGAACCCACCACTATCTTGGTCATATTATTTCGAACTCCCTTAGTTTTGTTGACCTCTTTGTCTTCTTTTGTTCACTAACATGTTGACACCCTCCATAGAATTTACTTGTCGTGGAGTTTGAACCTGTTGTAATTGTGCCTTTGCTAGCTGGTTCATTGTTGTTATCAGTTCTACTATTGCCTGCCCATGATCATGCAGCTCTTTGTGCAAGTGAATGACCGTGGGGTCACCCTGTGGCATATTGGCTCGACTTTGCCAAGTGGAAGAAGTGTCCGCCATCTCATCCAGTATCTCACAAGCTTGATCATACGGTATGTTCATGAAATTACCCCCAACTAGTTGGTTTACTATGCACTGATTTGTTGTGTTAATGCCTCAATAGAATGTCTGTTGTATCATTACCTCAGTTATATCATTATTTGGGCATTCCTTCACCATAGTTCGGTATCTCTCCCATATCTCATGCAGTGGTTCATTGGCCTCCTGTTTGAAAGCTAAGATTTCAACCCTCAAGGTTGCCATGTGACCCGGCGAGAAAAACTTTGCAATGAATTTATCCGCCAATTCATCCCATGTATGGATGGAGTAGTTGGGGAGTCTCTCCAGCCAGTCCAATGCTTTCACTCGAAGAGAGGAAGGGAATAATCTCAACTGCAAGGTATCCTCGTACACATTCATTTGCTTGCTCCCCCAACATGTATCAACAAATCCTTTAAGGTGCTTGTAAGCATTTTGATGGGGAGCACCCGTGAAATACCCTCGCTACTCCAACAATGTCAACATTACGTTAGTAATTTAAAAATTGCCCGCCCGGATCTGGGGTGGGAGAATTTCACTAGAATATCCTTGGTTGGAAAGCACTCGAGGAGCTACTCTTGGAGGTGGCGGGGGAGGGTCTGGAACATTATCATTGATCTGGAGGCCTCTCCTTTGTCCTTGAGGTACTAGAGGAACCTCTTCTTCACCGTTATCATCAACCTTCTCCCCCGGGACCATGTTTCTAAGAGGGTCATTGTTGTTGTTTGCTGCCATTTTGTACCCGAATTGGTGTCACACACAAATGAGTATCACAGAAGGAAAGAAAAATAATACACAAAACTATTTAGATAGATAGCCAAACCATTAGCTCCCGGCAACTGCGCCAAAAAGTGATCGGGTCCAATCCCACACCACTACAAAGTGGCAAGAGCGGTCGATGCAGCTTTTACCCGAAAAGGTCGGGGTTGAATCCATAGGGAGATAGAATGTTTGGGATTCAGATTCCTATCTAAACTAGCAGTGTGTAGTGCTATTGATTACACTTCCAATCATAATTGTTTGTTTGTTACTTCTAATTTTATACTAATGATGTGCGAAATTTAAGCTAAGTATAAATGCTTGTGAGGTTTTCTAAATGGTTAACGAGGCACTAGGAAAGTGAATTTCTCCTGGGTGAATACTTGACGGGTTCTAAAGCCTAAGGCAAAGTTGTTATGTTGGGGAATGCGATATAGCCAATGCATGAAACTACTCACTCTATACCTCTCGGTAGGTTGAGTGACTTTGCCCTAATTGACTTTTTCAAGACCAATTGGGTTTCAAAATTGTGCAAGCAATATAGGCTCAAGTTGGGTATTACTATCTTTAGGTTTAACCTTTTAATTGGGGCTATCAATCTCTTGAATGTAGCCCAATTCCTTGTTGGACTAATTTTCCTAGAATCGAGCTCTCTTTCTCGAGAAGAGTCCAAATAAAAAAGGCACAAATTAGTATTTGTAACTACTAATTCAACATGAAAAATACAAATCAGTCCAAATATCAACCACCCATAAAATATCTAAGCCTTAAAACAAAAGACTCATCAAATACCCACACTAGAGTTGAGCCGCAACCTTAGCTAATGGGTCTAGCTACTCATAATAATGGAAGAATCATATATTTAGATGAAGAATAACCCATATAATATAATTAAAAGCTAGGATTTAAAGATTTAATGATGAACTAGCTATAAAATTACTCAAACTAAGTCCAAAACGGCCTTCACGTGCTCAGCTAAGATAAAGATACCCTAAAAATTTAAGAAAGAAGTATTTATACATGGCCAAATTTTTTGGACAAAAATACCTCTGACAGAGGTATCGCGGTCCGCAAGAAGTGGACTGCGGCCGCAATGGAGCTTTTCGCTTCAATTCTCTGTTCTCTGAATCCAGCCACCGCGGATCGTAATAAATGGACCGTGGCCACGGTAGCTTCACTGCGGACCGCAACAAATGGAATGCGGTCGCGATGTCTTGAATCTTCCAAAGTTCACATTCTCTGAATCCCTTCTCCGCGGACCGCACATTCTGCTATCGTAGTGCTTTGACTTGTTCTTGGTACTTGTGCAAGTTTCACTTCTTTTTGAGCTGGTTTTGACTTCATGTCGTTTTTTTGACCAAACACTGCAAACAAGCACAACATGTAAGCTTTTGGGATTACTTGTATATATTTTTATCCCAAAGCTCAAGCAAAAAAGAGTATAACGTACACTAGAATCCCTAGTTATCAACCTCCTGGGACCCCGTCCAATTATATCAACAAGTCCATATACCTAATTCAAACTTGTCCAAATGCTCAAATATCACAACTAGCATTAAAACAAAGAATCGACGATCAAAATTCATCCATTAACTTTCAAATTTTCTAACTTCATCAAACTCGTCCGAATCATGCCTAAATTTCAATTTTCAATCAAACTTTGCACACAAGTTCCAATATAACTAAATGAACCTATCCAAAGTTTTGGAACACCGACCGGACCCTGATAATATCAAAGTCAACTCCCGGTCAACCATATGAATTCTCCAAAACTTCAAGTTGCCAACGTTTAGCAAAATAGTTAAAACCTCCTAGGAACCTCCAAATCCAAATTCGATCATACACACAAGTCCAAAATCATGATACATACCTAATGAAATGATCAAATCACTATTTAGAGATAATTTGCTTAAAAGTCAAACCTTGGTCAACTCTTGCAACTTAAGCTTCCAAAAGAGACTAAGTGTCTCAAATCCCTCTCAAACCTTTCCGACACAAACCAACCATCCTCGCAAGTCACAAAATAATAAACAAACATACTGAAAGTATCAAATAGATGAACGAGGCTTAAAATATACAAAACGACCGATCGGATTGTTAAACTACCAAATTATCTCGGGGGATGTTCAAATTTGAATTACTTTAGCCACCTTGACCACACCAACCTTAAATATTCAAAATTTGGTGTACTAGACACTACAATTTTCCTTTGTGATTATTCCATTAGAGTTTAATGTATTCAACAAGCTTAGACAAGCTTGATCGAGTTGTGCTTGCTACTAACTTGAAGATGGCAATGGGTAACTGAGAATGAAACCATTAATGATCAACCAAGCAAATTAATCAGCTAATTAGATCAATTTATTAATCAAACATTTGGATGAAGGGGTACAATCCTAGTGTTTTTCTTTGTATTAGCCTTAAGTTGTTTAGTTTACTTCTATTTTTAATTTAATTGTAGTTATTTTTCAGTTCTTTGTATAAAAAACACTACATCTTAGTCGGCATTATAATAGAGATTTAAGGTCATTAGTTGATCTAACTCCTCTTCTTTTTTATATATTTTATATGTTGTTCCTAATGGGATTCGATCGAGCTTGCGTTGGGTTTTATTTGCAGTCCATCGCTTGCTCACTTAAAGTAACATAGTTGAGTGTTATCAATAGTTATCATAAGGCTAATGATGCAGCTTCAACAACAACAACAACAACCCAGTATAATCCCACAAGTGGGGTCTGGGGAGGGTAATATGTACGCAGACCTTACCCCTACCCCGGAGGGCAGAGAGGCTGTTTCCAGGAGACCCTCGGCTTAAGAAATCAACAAGAGAAGATAAGTTAGTACTATTAATGGAGTCATACTAAGATTAACATGAAATACACAACATAACGCAAAATAACAAAATCGCAGAAATATAATAAATATAAGAAATGCGAAATAGATGTAAGTTATACTAATATCCAACAGATAATTCCCTGTATCGGTAGCTGATCAGTAACATCCTACGATTACCTCATAACTATCTAGTCTCACTCTAGTGCACTTGTGGAAATATCCACAACTCCCCTAACCTACAACTTTAGTGTTCGACCTCCACAATCCCCTATCCAGGGCCATGTCCTCAGTAATCCTAAGACGCGCTAAGTCCTGTCGTATCACCTCTCCCCAATACTTCTTAGGTCTCCCTCTACCTCTCCCCATGCCCACCACAGCCAATCGCTCACACCTTCTCACCGGTGCATCGGTGCTCCTCCTCTGAATGTGCCCGAACCATCTGAGTCTTGCTTCCCGCATCTTGTCCTCTATGGGGGCCACGCCCACCTTCTCTCGAATGTCTTCATTCCTAATCTTATCCATCATTGTATGCCCGCACATCCACCTCAACATCCTCATCTCTGCTACTTTCATCTTCTGGGTGTGTGATTTTTTAACCGGCCAACACTCGGTCCCATACAGCATTGCAGGCCTAACCACTGCTTTGTAAAACTTACCTTTTAGTAACGGTGAAACTTTCTTGTCACACAGGACTCCCGTCGCTAACCTCCACTTCATCCAACCCACCCCTATACGGTGTGTGACATCCTCGTCTATCTCCCCGATCCCCTGAATAACTGACCCAAGGTACTTGATACTACTCTTCTTAGGGATAATTTGAGAGTCAAGCCTCACTTCCACTCCTGCTTCCGTCGGCCCCTCCCCAAATTTGCACTCGAGGTATTCCGTCTTTGTCCTGCTCAACCTGAAACCTTTAGACTCAAGGGCATGTCTCCAAACCTCTAGCCTTTCGTTGACGTCGCGTCGTGTCTCATCAATTAGGACTATATCATCAGCAAATAACATGCACCATGGCACCTCTCCTTGAATATGATGCGTTATGGCATCCATCACCAGGGCAAATAGGAAAGGGCTGAGTGCAGACCCTTGGTGCAACCCCGTGACAACTGGAAAATGCTCGGAATCGCCTCCTACTGTCCTAACCCGAGTCTTAGCTCCTTCATACATGTCTCTAATCGCCCTAATGTAGGCTACCGGAACCCCTTTAACCTCTAAGCAGCTCCATAAGACGTCCCTAGGAACCCTGTCGTACGCTTTCTCTAGATCAATAAACACCATGTGGAGATCCTTCTTCTTATCCCTGTACTGTTCTGCCATCCTCCTAATAAGATGGATAGCTTCTGTGGTGGACCGCCCCGGCATAAACCCAAACTGGTTGTCTGAGATAGACACCGTCTTTCGCACTCTCATCTCTACCACTCTCTCCCAGACTTTCATGGTATGACTCAGTAATTTGATACCTCTATAGTTGTTACAACTCTGGATATCGCCTTTGTTCTTATACAACGGAACCATTGTACTCCATCTCCACTCTTCGGGCATCCTATTAGTCTTGAATATCACATTACACAACCTAGTAAGCCATTCCAATCCTTCTCTACCCACACACCTCCAAAGTTCAACCGGAATTTCGTCTGGCCCGGTAGCTCTACCCCCCCTCATCTTACGCATTGCCTCGATGACCTCATCGACCTCAATGTCCCTACAATAACTTAATTCCTGAGGAATGTCGGCGTTCCTCAATCCACCTAGTACAATATCCCGATCCCCTTCTTCATTTAGGAGTTTATGAAAGTAGGTCTGCCATCTCCTCTTAATCTGGTCGTCCCCCGTCAAAACTTTCCCGTCCTCATCTTTTATGCACCTCACCTGGTCCAGATCCCGAGCCGCCTTCTCTCTTAGCTTAGCGAGTCGGAATAACTTCTTCTCCCCACCTTTGTTACCTAGTTCTTCATACAGACGAGCAAAAGCTGTCGTCTTAGCCTCCGTTACTGCCATTTTCGCCTCCTTCCTCGCTACCTTATATCTCTCCATGTTCGCTCTCTTCTCCTCCTCGCCCGTGCTCCCTACTAACCGTAAGTAAGCTACCTTCTTCGCTTCCACTTTACCTTGGACAATTGCATTCCACCACCAGTCTCCTTTATGGCTACCGGCGCAGCCAGAAGATAACCCCAACACATCTCTCGCCGCCTTCCTTATACAATCGGCCGTCGTCGACCACATAGTGTTTGCTTCCCCACTACTTCTCCAAGCTCCCATTTCCAACAACTTTCCTTCCAACTCCTGAGCTTTATCCCTGGTCAAGGCGCCCCACCTAATCCTCTGGCGGCCTCGTATTGACCTCTTCTTCCTCCTTATCATAATCCCAAAGTCCATCACCAAAAGCCTATGTTGTGTTGCAAGGGTCTCACCCGGGATGACTTTGCAATCCACGCACCACCTTTTATCGCCTCTTCTAAGGAGGAGATAGTCAATCTGAGTCTTCGCCAACGAGCTTTGGTAAGTAACCAAATGCTCCTCCCGCTTTGGAAAACTTGAGTTCGCAATCGCTAGATTGAATGCCTTGGCAAAGTCCAACAGCGAAGTGCCCCCTCCATTTCGCTCCCCGAAACCAAACCCGCCATGGACCTCCGTATAACCATCTGCAGACGACCCAATATGGCCGTTAAAATCTCCTCCTATGAATAACCTCTCGGAAGGCGGGATACTACGAACGATGTCGTCCAACCCCTCCCAAAATTGCCTTTTACTTTGCTCATCCAAGCCTACTTGCGGCGCGTACGCACTAACAACATTTAAAGTACACTCACCCACCACCAATTTAATAGTCATTAGTCTATCATTCACCCTTCTGACCTCTACCACCGACTCTCTAAGATGGCTATCTACCAGGATCCCCACTCCATTCTTACCCCTCATGACTCCCGAGTACCACAACTTATACCCATCCTTGTTCATCGCCCTCGTTCCGACCCACCTAGTCTCCTGGACACACGCTATATTAATCTTCCTCTTCTGAAGGATCTTCGCCAACTCTATAGACTTACTCGTTAGCGAACCTATGTTCCATGTGCCGATTCTCAACCTATATGCTCCTTTGCCCCCTATACCTCCCGTCCCACTCCCTGAACCTGGCCCCACACTCTGCCCCAATGCAGCTTCAATATTTTCCAAATTTAACAAATAATCGATGACCTTTGGTCCAAAGATTCTTAAAAAATCAATTTTCGTCCAATACCATCTGTCAAACATTTTATTTTTAATTTATTTTACCTTGGGTTTTGCCTACCTTTTCCACATACTTACCATAAAATATGATGACATTTTAAATTTGAGCAACCGATAGGGACTATCAGAAATTACAGATTGCCTCCGTCGGTGTATGTTTCCGACAAGCATTTTTTCGATCGACCGTCTCCAATTTGTATCCCCTCTCGAGTAGATAATTATCGATAAACGTCGATTGGTTTTCTCAGCAAAAAAGACTCATGTTTTTAGTAGTGATATATTTTGTGTGAGCCCTATTTCATGTCCCGTGGTGGTTAGTGACTTACATTCTTTTGGTATAGCTGGAATGTTTCCCGCGCATTCTTTTTCATTCATTTTGTCACAAACGTTCGATAAATGTTAGTTGAGGGATTTTTTATCGTATATGGGTACTCATATGACATTCAATCGAAACTATTAAGTTTCTTTAGCACTTATGTTGAGACCAAGAGGGCCGGGGCGACTCAATCATATGTATAGCATAAAGCCAAAGTTTAATGTGATGCCTAAATTTTTTTTATTTTTAAAATTATTAATAATTCTTTATAATTGATTTCCTCTAATAATTCCTTTTCAATTGATAATATAGCCAACAAATTTAATCTATCTTGAGACATTGTTAATCTTAGGTAAGACTTTATCAATTATAATCTTGAAAACTTCTTTTCATTGAGACAACTAACTCTACTTTTATACGAAAGTACTAAATATTATTATTTTTAAATACCTAGAAGGAAATTTTACCTCCTATAACAAAGATTGATACCTTAGTATAAATAAACACCCCTTTAAAAAATTATCTCCTATAGCTGCCTTTTAATTTTTATAGCAAAATATCAATTTATGACCACTTCCTATCTTTAAGCCATTAAATACGCTATGTATTATTTTTCTCTTTACTTCTTTCTATTTTTTCTCTCACTAAATTACCGTATAGGAAGTAAACTTCTCTCTCCACGATCTCTCTCTCCAATTTCTCTCCGTTACAGTGCCATTCTCTTCCCTATTCTCTCTATCAACGATTCTCCACTGATTCATCTCCATTGTCTCTCTCAAATTTTTAGCCAAGCTTGTGGAAATTACTGACGGAGGACTTGGCAGACCATTGTCGAGATCAAGCCCCATTGGCGACGCAGCGTTGGCATAATTTATACCACCGAAGCCATTTATTCCCTCAGGAAGTCCAAATGCAGGATTTGCTATAAGGGAAGCCATTGATCCTTCCAAGGATGATAAAGGCCCCAAAGGTGCATATCTCAGATTTTTCAAAGCAGAAATGAGAGATTCACTACCTGGACGACTCAGAGGGCGTCGGTACCAGCGGCGACGCCCCACATGGCGGCGCCCTGGATATCGGTGGATTGGGGACAGAGTTTGGGGCTGAGGAACTTGAAGAGTTTGTTACCTTTTTTTTCATTGTATTTCAATGTATCTCGCTGTATTTCATTGTATTCACTATCTTTAGTTTTTTTCTACTTTTCAATATATTCACTGTATTTAACTGTATTCAATGTAATTATATAATTTCAAAGCTTCACTGTTTTGTCCAACAGTACATATTCAACAGTATGTATTCAATGCCTGTAGAATGTATTCATATATTTTTTTAATTAATATAATTTATGTATTCAGATGTATATATGTATTCAAATCTATCTGCACTATGTATTCATATGTTTTGCACTATTGATGACCTGCTATACTTCATGTATTCAATATATTTTTATGTATTTAACTGTATTCAATGTAGTTATATAATTTCAATATATAGATCTATTTGTAAAGATACCACTAAAAAAAGAAAGGATGTATTTAATCTCTAAAGATTGCTCTATTTCTGGGGTATTTTTCGGTCGAGAATCTTTTCTATAACTGGAAATACAAATTTTGTGTTTTATAATTAAGTTTGTTGAGTTATTAGGAGTCTATTGCGTTTAAGGGTGTTCATGGTTCGGTTTGGTGGGGGTTTCCCTAAAAAGAAACCAAACTAAGTAAGTCGGTTTTTCAAATATTAGAGCCAAACCAAACCAATTAAGTCAGTTTTTCTCGGTTCGGTTTATGTCGTTTTTTCAAATTTTTATCGGTTTTTTCTTAAATATAAGATATACCCTACCAAACACATATTCCGGAGACCATATTTTTAATGTAACACTGTCAAATAAATTTCCCTTTGAGAAATCTATTATTTACCAAGATATATTGATGATAATTGAATCAAATAGTGATGAATAATTTAAGAACTCAATTAAAAATATATTATTTTTGACACAAAATGGATTCTTATACTTAAGAAAATTACCAATCAAACTAGAATGTAAAGGTAAAGAACTATACTAAAAATGCAAACTATTAACATTCACCATTAAGATTTTGAAACTTTATAAAAAATATACATATATATAGGTATAATAATAAATTTGAAATAGCTACTCCTATAATCGGTTTGGTTCGGGTTTTTTTTGATTTTTTTTCTGATTAAGACCAAAACCAAATCAAATTTGATCGGTTTTTAAAATTCTAAACCAAAACCAAACAAAAAAATATCAATTTTTTTGGTCGGTTTGGTTTGGTTTTCGATTTGATTCGATTTTTCGGATTTTTATGAACACCCTTAATTGCGTTAATTGATTCACTTACCGTTTTTAAACAGCTGAAGACCTTTTTTTTTTTGCTCAAATTCCGTTACTGTATTCACAAATACAGCTCGCAAATACATATGAATACAGTCTATACGTTGGCTGTAATTCCCTTTTTTCCTTCGACCTTTCCTATTGTATTCATGAATACATTGGTTTAAATACATCGAATACACTCTATAACAAGTTAAAATATAGTTATAGGAAATAATTTAGTAAATGGTAGCTATAGCAAGCTAATAATCACTAAAACATAGTAAATTCTGAAAATTTCTCTAAATCTAGTATTTATTTCTAAAAAATGGGCCCCCAAAATTGAGGTCCTAAGACAAAAGCCTTACTTAGATCAATATTAGAGCTGGCTATGCAAGGTAAATATTGCACGGGGCGCTTATTTGGTCGCCCCCATTTAACCTATACCCATTTTTTAATTTTTTTTTAACTTGTACCCACTTGTTAAAATTTTTTAGTTCCCTTTCTCCTCCCCTTCTCCTTCTTCATTTTCTTTTTTCTTCTTCTACAATCTGATTCTATCGAATCCATACCTGTAACATTTTTTACTTCTTAAACTTATCAAAGCCTCTGTTATTTTATGACCACTTGAATTTACGTGTTGTTTCAACTGCACATCTATTTAAATTATCAATGGATTAACTTAAGCACAGAAATACAGTACATTTTCATACATTAATATAAAGAGTACGTAGCTTATTTTTTCGAAATGTGAATTGGGGAGGAACTTTACAGTGTTAGCGTACTAGACTAGATATTGCAGGGCATACATAAAGGTGAGGGAAAAAGAAAAACCAAAAAAAGGAAGGCAAATCCCTATGTGCAAAAAACTTCAGCTCTAGAGCTGAAGTTTCCGGGTTACTAAACAAAAACTTCAGCTCTAGAGCTGAAGTTTTTATTTTATAACCGGCAAACTTTATAAGTTTTTGTTTAGTAACCAGAAAACTTCAGCTCTAGAGCTGAAGTTGCGAGTTACAAAATAAAAACTTCAGCTCTAGAGCTGAACTTCAAGCCCGACTACTAAAATGCTGAAGTTTTGTGTGATTGTCTTTGCTACTTCAGCCCCGTGTGCTGAAGTTATATGAAAAAATGGGTACGCTTGTAATTTTTTTTACAAAGCAGGCACAGGTTAAAATGTGGCACAAAAAACGGGTATAGATGCAAATGCCCCCTTTGCAAGAGGGCCAGTTGTTTTAGGGCGATGTGCACAAATAGCCACTAACAGCTCATGTCTTTATTTTAAAGCCAGTGTTTTAAATGTCTTTAGTCTTTAACCACTGCTTTAATAAACTTTAACTGCCCGGACGAAAATACCCTTCTACTCATGTCCTTAACTTCAAGACTATATGTCCTTAACTTTTGAACTTGGAACTCTAAGTTCAGGACTTCATGACTACATGTCCTTAACTTTTTAACCTGTAACTCTAACTTCAGGACTTCAGGATTATATGTCCTTAACTTTTGAACTTGGAACTCTAAGTTCAGGACTTCAAGGCTATATGTCCTCAAGATTTGAACTTGGAACTCAAACTTCTAGACCAAGCGTCCTTAACTTTTGAACTTGTAAGCCAAAGTTAAGGACCCATTGTCCTTAACTTTTGAACTTATAACTATAAGTTAAGGACTGCTTGTCCTTAACATTTGAACCTGTAACTGTAAGTTAAGGACTGTCTGTCCTTAACTTTTGAACGTGTAACTGTAAGTTAAGGAGTGTCTGTCCTTAACTTTTAAACTTGTTAATAAAAGTTAAGGACCTATTATCCTTAACTTTTGAACTTGTAACTATAAGTTCAGGACTTATTGTCCTTAACTTTTGAACTTGTAACTGTAAGTTGATGACCTATTGTCCTTAACTTTTGAGCTTGTTAGTCTAAGTTCATGTGACGACCCAAAGGGTCATCACCGTATTTCTCCCTTTTTTCCGTGCTTCCGAGGCCTTGAAAACCTCACTTTTAGCTGCCTCAATTTGCGTGCGCAGTCCGGGCGTGCAGCCAGAAAGCTTTTATGTTGAAATATGTTAAATCTATGAAAAATTTGAAGAATTTTGATATTAATATGGTTAAAGTTGACTTCGGTCAATATTTTTGGTAAACGGACCCGGATCCGTGATTTGACGGTCCCGGAGGGTCCGTAGAAAAATATGGGACTCGGGCATGTACCCGGAGTCGAAATCCGATGTCTAGAACCCGAGTAAAAGAATTTTTCTGTAAAATTATTTTTTGAAATTATTAAGGAAAATGGAAATGAAAAGTGATTAAAAAACTATGGTATTGGCTCGTATTTTGGTTCCGACGCCTGGTACAAGTCTTATATATTGTTTAAGTGCTTTCTGTGAAGTTTGGTCGAAATCGGACGTCGTTTGACGTGTTTCGGACTATGCGTTCCAAGTTTGAAAGTTTATGAAGTTTAGAAGAAAAATCATGAGTTTTGAGGCTTGATTCATTGATTTTGATGTTGTTTTGGCAATTTGATCGCTCGAGTAAGTTCGTAGGATGTTGTTGAGTTAGTGTGTGTGATTGGTTAGGAGCCCTGAGGGCTCGTGGGTGTTTTCGGAGGTGTTCAGGGTGGTTTTGGACTTAGGGAGTTAGCAGATTTTCTGCAATTTTTACACAGGGATTTTCTTCATCGCATTCGCATTAGTCCCTCGCGTTCGCGTAGCTCTGCTTCTTCCCCCTTCGCGTTCGCGTCTTGAACCTCACGAACGCGTAAGCCAATTTCAGGGCCCCAGTAATTCCTTCATTGCATTCGCGAACTTGTCCTCGCGTTCGCATAGTATTAGCCCACCCTTCATCGCGTTCGCGTATTTACCTACGCGTTCGCATAGAGTAAACCCAGGACCCCAGCCTTTTCCTTCTACGCGTTCGCGTTTCCTCCCAAGCGATCACGATGCAGACCCCAGCTTACCCTTCGCGAACGCAGCCCTTTCCCCGCGAACGCGAAGGGCATTTTTGCCCAACGAATTTTTAAAGCTTAAAAACATAACCCATTTCGGGATTTTGCCATTATTTCACACGGACTCCTTTCTCCAACACCCCATAGGCGAAATTCAAGCTCCCCTTCCTCCATAGCTTCTTGGGTAAGTTTTCATAACTCCATCCCCTCTTAATTTCTTCCACTAATTACTAATTTCCTAGCCCTAAATCATGAATTCAAGGTAGAAAATGGGGGTTTTGGGTAGAACTAGGGCTTTAGGAATTTTGGGTGATTCAACCTTAATTTGGGGTCAAATCTTAAAACAAATTGCATATTTGAAATCGTGGGGTTATGGGTGATTGGGTTTTGGTCCGAGCCTCGTGTTTGGACCATGTGGGCCCGGTGTCGAATTTTAGAATTTTTGGAAGAATGATAGAAAACTCATTTCCAGGCTTTGGGATTATGTTGTTGAGCCTTTATTGATGCTATTGAATTAATTATGCCTATATACCATTGTTTCGGAGTCGGATTGTAGAGGAAAGGCGGTATTGGAGAGTTGATTGCTATTCTTTG
>MU740247.1:65797-86929 GCA_026770625.1 Nicotiana glauca
CTTGAAAGCGTAAATTAACGAAAAATTATTGTTAGACGACTAAGAAAATAACTATCATGTGTTACTAAAAAATTTCTCTCATTAGAATATTTTAATAGATCATATGTCTGTCAATTTTTTTCATATTTACTAAACATATATTCACTTATCAAAGCTTTATCTATAATTTTAATAACGTAAGATTGAAATAATATTCATGTAACAAAAAAACCTGAAAATCCGAAAAACCCGATAAAATCGAACCAATCCAAACCGATATAATTGGTTTGGTTTGGTTTTGATAAAAACCGAACCAACCGATCCATGTACACCCCTAAAGTTAGCTATAAGCTACTGGTGTTACAGTTCCAATAGCAATTAAAGATAAGCGTTGATGATGTTAAAATTCTTTATAGTGATAATATATAACTTAAAACTCTTTGTATTTAACGGTTTCACAATGTTCAAAATACATTGTGGTTTTCCTATCCATGGTTTGGGATTTATATTAGTCTTTTCCTTTTCGTTGGTCCACAATAAAAATTAGGCAGACTGGCAATTCAACTTGTGGAAAAAAGATCCATCTCCAAGGAAAATTTCCAGCTCCTCAATTTTTTTTTTCCACTTTCATTATTTTTTTCCTTCTCCGGAGTTTGGAAATTGAAAGTACAGAAATGGAGCTGGCTCTTATTTGTTATTATTTTTCTGAAATGTCACATAAAAGTTTATTCTTATAAGTTATACTAGTTTAGTGTACGTGCGTTGCCCGTGTGCCTCGCGTCAAGTAAATATATGTGCAAGAACAATGTATTTAACAACAGATGCTTCATCATGATTTTGTATTTTTTTTAATCAATTTAGCATTGATATATTTGTGATTTCCACACATACTAACCTTGTATTATATTTTCAACTGTTGTAATTTCAAAGGAGAAATGTTTAGAAAAAAATGGAGAATTATAGTTTTTGAATAAGATAAATAAATCTAGTCATCTAAAATAATTTAGGATTATTTTCACCATTTTAATCCTATTTTATTCCCTTCTTTTGATTCTTCTGCTAATTCTCATCTCAAAAAATAAAATAAAATTATACAACTAAAATTGACATGAGAACAATATAAGAAAATATCAAATATATGAATAAAGTTACATATGAGCACACAAAACACTAAGCATCATGGAGTTTAAACCAATAATTAAAGCGTGAATCATATATTAATAGGATTATATCATTATGCCAATAAAAAATTTACATTAACTTTGATACATGGCACATTAAAAACAATATAAAAGTCTAAAAGAATTTATTCCTACGAACTTTTCACATGTACCACATATTAAGAAATTTAGCACTTTAAAAAAATTATATAAAGATCATTAAACTTTGTATATCTAACGTGCAATTGTTAAGTGTCATTTAGAAAGTATAAGAAATGGATGTTGATTAAAGAGTATAATAATTGTAAATGTTAAAATAATTTATATCTAATTATAGAATTTATTATGGAGTTTTAATTTTGTTACATAAATTTTGATAGTATGAATCTTTGACTAAAGGCTAATGACACACTATTTTATACCTAGATAATTAAACATAAATTTTCACAAATTTTTTTCTCTATTCTTTATTTTTTACTAAGATAATTAAATTATATAAACTAATTGATTTTAAATTTATGATCGATTAAATATCTGTAATTAAGAATAAAAAATCAAAGGAGAGCCAGTTGGCACTATCCAATTTAGTTATAGCTTCCTACTAATTACTTTTTTCACTTTCATTTTTTATCTAAAGATAATAAATTATATAAAACTAATTGATTATAATTTATACAAAGAATAATTCAAACTTATAACAAGTAATTGTTATGTTTTTACTTATTCTCCGTGAAAGTTTTCATTTTTGGTATTAATTTTCTTTTATAAAATTACTATATCACATGATTAAAATAAGGAAAGGATCTAATGCGCAAGATAATAACTTTGAGACCAAATCCAACACTATAGAATTTTTGTGGTGTTTTATTTTAATCCAACTTAATCGTGCTTTTTGTTGTGTTTTATAATTATATAAATCTGATTTTCCCCTTTTATCTAGTTTCAATTTGTAAAATAAATTTTAGTATATAAATAAATAGATTTATCAGAAAATTCAATATATTCTAATTTTGGACCGAAGTGCTAGTATTTTACCCATGAATCAATCTTTTAAATACTCAACCAAATAATATCAAATCATGCATTTTATCTAGTTAAATGTAACATAAACTTGAATTTTAAAATATAGCTCATGAAGATGCTCTAGTTTTACCACCATATTAATGAGGTAAAGTTTCCATGTAAACTTTACATTTTTATGTCGAGAGCTCATGTTTGGAAATGATTTGTATAAGTTATAATTGTAATTGCTTTAAAGTCCTAAATATTTGGACTTCTTATATAGTATTATTTTAAATAAGGAAGGATTGAATGTACAAAATTTTAGGTGATTATAAGATCCTAAATATATTAGGTAATTATAAATAATCAAATGACTATTTTATCCAATGTGAACTGTATTTTAAAAGGATAAAAAAGTCGAACGATATTTCGTTAAGGGTCTTCGTGCTTTTAATATAGTATATTTAAATATTCTAC
Source organism: Nicotiana glauca (assembly GCA_026770625.1). Taxonomy (NCBI): domain Eukaryota; kingdom Viridiplantae; phylum Streptophyta; class Magnoliopsida; order Solanales; family Solanaceae; genus Nicotiana; species Nicotiana glauca. Next base: position 68,416 of record MU740247.1, read on the forward strand.
TCCATATGTTCCAATTTATGTGAACTTTACGGAGTACAGGGTCAAATTGATGATTTTTAAGTATAAATTTGGATATAGAATTTTTAATTTTTTTTTAAAATAAAATTTACATATTTAAAAACTACATAAAAAGTAAAATAAGTCATAATAATTAATAATTTAAAAATTTTAAAAATTATTTTAAAAAAATTGGTCAATTTTTTCATTTGACTCTTCAAAGAGTAATAGGATCACATAAAGTTAAACAAATGGAGTAGAAACTAACATCGTCGATTTCTTCACATATATAGATACTTTTTGAGGCTCCTATAGATTAGAATTAATATCTTAGATATTTATGGGCCTAATGTTGGAAAATATTAGTGATAGTAACAGTAAAAGGAATATTTAGTCAACAAACAAGACACATAATAGTTAACTATAAAATAAGAGGTAGAGTTTTGGGCAGTGTACAAAAACAAGCACATCACATTGCACTGTTCGGTGGGAGAATTGCAATAATAAGATATTTTGCCAAAATTAATTATTTGACCCCCAGTAGTAGAAGTTAAGAGAAAACAATTCTCATGTCAGAATTTTAAGACACACTACGCAAACTTCTCTTTGATAGTCATAATTTTAAAATCCCAAGGATCGTTAGAATTTCTTGTGCTTCAAAATGTTGGCGCTGAAAATACTATTGTGAGGCTATTTTCTCAAAATATTTTTTTAACTACATCAAAATGTAAATAGTGGTTTAAAAAGGGTCCATCCAGCGTCATCTAGAGTTGTTTGGTTATGTCACGACACGATTTCTGATCGAGTCATACCCGACGCCTAGTGCTTTAACTTGCCCGATTTCTATGTATATTTCCTACAAAAATAATCAATTAAGGTAACTAGAATATGTTTATCCTAATCGTGAATTTATTCTTTGATGTCCGAATTCAAGAACTTACTCTATTCAATCTTATATGCAATCTATAGTTCACACTTTCGAGTTCAACTATAAATTCGTAGATAGTATTTTACTGTTAGTTACGTAGTAAAATAAGTAAGTGCAAGATTGAATAAATAAATTATTTTCATAACTCAAGCAAAATAATCAACCGTCAAACAACAATAGTCAATAACAACCTATAACCCCAGAATAATAGGGTTCTTGTAACGACCCGACCGATCGTCTTGAGAATTTGCACTTCGCTCGCCAGTTCTCGGGCATGACTAGCCCCTTATGATGTATTGTGACTTATGTAAATCATCGATTTTGGTTTTCAGGATAATCGGAATAGATTTGGAAGAACAATTCTCAGCTTGAAGCTTTAAATTTAAAAGGTTTGACCAAGATTTGACATTTTAGTATTCGATATCGGATTTAAATTTTTGTGATTTCATTAGCTCCGTTAGGTAAATTTTAGACTTAGGAGCGTGATCAGAATGTATTTTGGAGGTCTGTGATAAATTTAGGCTTGAATTGGCTAAATTGGAAATTTGACGTTTTCCGATCGGCAGTGGAAATCTTGATATAGAGATCGGAATGGAATTCCGGAAATTTGAGTAGGTCTGTTGTATCATTTGGGACGTGTGTGCAAAATTTCAGGTCATTCGAGGTGATTTGAAAGGTTTTGGCATTGTTTGTGGAATTCGGAAGTTTGAAAGTTTATAGGCTTGAATCCGAGGGTGATTTAGTGTTTTGATGTGATTTTGAGTGTTTCGAAGGTTCGAATAAGTTTGAATGGTGATATGTGACTTGTTGGTCTTTTGGTTGAGGTCCCGAGGGCCTCGAGATGATTTCGGATGTGTAAGGGAAGATTTAAACTTGGAAAAATGCAATAGAAGCTGTTGTGTTCTGTGAAAACTACACCTGCAGATTGGGGACCGCAGGTGCGAGGCGCAGATGCGGGAAGGAAACTGCAGGAGCAGAATTTGGAAACCTGAGGCTGGATCACAGGTGCGGAAGAGGAGCGCACCTGCGAGACCGCATGTCCGGTTTTGGAGGTTTAAGTCACTTCCACAGATGCGGATTTTTGGGCGCAGAAGCAGCCCGTAGGTGCGAGATATTGTCCGCCGATGTTGAAAGTGCTGGACAGAAAGTATAAAAGGCTCTCTTCGCGAATTTTTGGTCATTCTTCACCATTTTTGGTCAGGATTTGAGCTTTGGGTAGTAGTTTTTAAGGGGAATCACGGGTTTTCAGCTGGGTAAGTTACTTGGGCTTTATTATTTGTGTATGTGATGATTTTTTCACTGTTCAATCTTGAAATTAGTGGGAATTCGGAGTAAAATTGAAGGAGTTAGGCTTAAGTTTCAGGGAGATTTGATTGAGGATTTGAGGGGTCAAATGGAGTCGAATTTTGATAAATCTTATATGTATGGACTCGTGAGTGAAAGAGCTTTCTAGTTTTGTGATTTTTGTCGAATTCTAAGACATGGGCCTAGGGGCCGGGTTTGGGTGAATTTTGGGATTTTGGTCTAAACTGATAGGTTTTCATGTGGAATTGGTTCCTTGACATATATTGATTGCATTGTATTGCTTTTGGTTAGAGTCGGGATGTTTGGAGGCCGATTCGAGAGGCAAAGGCGTCGAGGACTAGAGTTTGGCTTGGCTTGAGGTAAGTAATACTTCCAAACTTGGTTCTAAGGGATCAAAACCCTGAACTATGTATTCTATGATTACTATTGAGGTGACGCAAATGCCAAGTGACGGGCGTGTGAGTGTGCACCGTGAGAATCGCGGCCTGGATTATTCCATGGCACCGCTTAGTGACTCTTTCTTGCTGATACTGGTATTGTGATTATGTGATTAAGTTAATGAGCTATAAATCATGCTAATTATCATGTTAAGGCTTCACGCCGATACTGTAGAGACCCGAGAGGTTGTTTCTTGCTATCATATCATTAGCTTCATTGATATTTTGTACTGAATCATGTTCATGCATATTATATCATGTCTCAGTCTCAGTTATTGTTATTTGGCATATCATATCATTGTTTCGGGCTAGTATCATGGCATTTTGGAGCCTCTGTGTGTGAGACTGGAGAGTGATGACTGAGTGAGGCTGAGAGCCTGATATTGAGTGATAGTATGGAATCGGGCTGTACGCCGCAGCAAGATATTGATTACACCTTCATTGGCTTGTTATAGCGCTTGGGCTGTAGGAGCCCCTCCAGAGTTTGTAACACACCCCCAGTGAGCACAGTTGATTATATTCAGGGATGGATCTTCCCTTGGCATGGAGATGGATCTTCTCCATGAGGCTGGTTGGCCTGTTTTCCTCGATACTGGAGATCGATGGTTTGTGATGTATATATATTTCGGGATGGATATTCCCTGGGCCTTGTGAGCCATATACAGTACCAAGTGGTTGTGAGGTTGTTATCATTGTTATTATATGGAGATGGATCTTCTCCACAAGCTGGAATAGCCTTCCTCAGTACTAAGTGACTGCTATTAGAGATGTATATATTCCGGGATGGATCTTCCCTGGGTCGTGTGAGCCATATACAGTACTGAGTGGACGAGCATTTGAGATTGTGGGCACATGAGGCACTCTGCATGGTGCATTTCATACATCATGTGCATTGGCATGTAGACGTAGCAGAGTTACACTTCATTGCCTTGTATATACCTGCTCTGTATTACTGTTCGAGCTGTTTATTTAACTGAAAGCATGTCTACGTTTCTGTACATTATTTATGTTACCTTTGATGAGGTTGAGTTCGTCACTACCTATCAGTCCAAAGGTTGGACTTGTTACTTACTGAGTTGGTGTACTCACGTTACCCCCTGCACCTTGTGTGCAGATCCAGGTATCTCAGGCTACAGTAGCATTTGCTGATCCTTTTAGTCGTGGTCTTTCATTGGAGATAGCGAGGTAGCTGCCTAGCGCTTGCAGTCCCGCCTTTCTCCTTCCTATTCTTCCTCTTAGTGTATTTATTGGCTATTCTCAGACTATGTTAGTCTTGTTTTATTTCGAATAGTTGTAGTATTTTGCTCATGACTTAGTGACACCCGAGGTCGGGCTTGTATTTTCCGCTATGTTTTGATTTTATTCTTTTATCGGATTTCAGCTTAAAACATGGTTTTACTTAAGTTTTAAATGAAATATGGGTTATTTGTAAATGAGTTGGCTGGCCTAGTTTCACGATCAACGGCATCACGACCGGGTCAGTTTTTGGGTTGTGACAGTTCTTAGTCACTATTGTTCATAGCAACAATCAAAGTATTATTTTTAAACATAAAGATAACGAATACTAGGTGAAGAATGGAAGAATCAATGAAATATGTGCTCCATTCGTGTTTCTAAGCCTTTGAAGCCTTCAAAATGACCCCATTTTCACTAATCACGTTTAGGGGGTATTTATAGGTTAGGGTCGGATTCTCCAAGTCTAAAATTGAGTAGGAAAAAATAAATGCACGGATTCGAAAAGAGTCCAGGCCCTAGAGCTCGCGATGCCTGGATTAGGGTGAGCAAGATACCTCGTTGTAACGACCCGATCGGTTATTTTAAGCTTCGGCGTGTCGTTCGGTCATTTGAAGCTATGAGTAGCTTCACTTAAGGTATTATGACTTGTACATGTGGTCGGAATTAAATGTTGGGAAGTTCAGAATTGATTTGGAAAGAAAATTCTCATTTCGGAAAATTTAAGTTTGAAGAATCGACTAAGATTAAATTTTTAAGTAAATGACCCCGGAATCGAGATTTGAAAGTTCCAACAAGTTCGTACGATGATTTTGGACTTGGGCATATGTCCGGGATCAAGTTTTGGATGATCCAGGAGTGTTTCAGCGCCTATTGTGGAAGTTAGCTTTTTTGGAAGAATCTCATAAATCTGGGTTAAAGTGCATTCCCATGTTATCAATGTCCATTTGGGATTCCGAGTATGGGAATAACTCTCTATGATAAGTCTGGTATTGGGAGCATGTCCGAAAGTGAATTCGGAGGTCTGTAGGTCATTTGGCATCGTTTGGCTAAAGTTAGAAATTTAAAGGTTTTGAGGAGTTTGACTGGTAGTGGACTTTTTGATATTGGGGATGAAATCCTATTCCAGAAGTTAGAGTAGGTCCGTAATATAAAATAAAAATGACTTCTGTGCAAAATTTGAGGTCAATCGGACGTGATTTGATAGGTTTCGACATCAAGTGTTGAAGTTTGAAGTTCATCAAGCTCGAATTAGGGTGTGATTCATGATTTTGACATTGTTTGATGCGATTTGAGTCCTCGAGCAAGTTGGTATCAGGTTATGGTACTGGTTGGTGTAATTGGACGGGGTCCCGGGGGCTCGGGTGTATTTCGGAATGGTTTCAGATCAATCAGGGCTGTTTTGGACTGTTGTTGCTGGTGTCTAGTTTCCATTTTTGTGAATGCGAAGGGAGTCCCGCATTCGCGAAGAGGAATTTATGGGGCTGCTGAGTTTGGCCTTCACGAACGCGAGGCAGAGGACACGAACGCGAGGCAAGAGCTGGTCACGATTTCGCAAATGCAACCAAGGCTCATCACTTGTTTTAAAAATAAATTCTACATTCTGACGCCTTAAAAATCTCCATTTGTCTCACCTTGATTTACGTGCACAGTCCAAGCGCGTAGCCGGAAAGCCAATATGTGAAAATCTGTGAAAAATAATGAATTTTGACTTTAAAATGAATTTAAGTTGACTTCGGCCAATATTTTGGGTAAACGGACCCGGACCCGGACCCGAACGCGTGATTTGACGGTCCCGGAGGGTTCATAGAAAAATATGGGACTTGGGCGTATGCTCAGAATCGAATTCCAAGGTCCTAAGCCCGAGAAATGAATTTTTAAAGAAAATTACTTTCTGGAATATTCATAAGTTTTTGAAAATGAAATGTATTTAAAATTTGATGGTATCATGTTCGTATTCTGGTTCTGGAGCCTAGTACAGGTCTTATATATGATTTAAGTCGAGTCTATGAAATTTGGCAAAAAAACAGACTTGAAATGACGTGAATTGGATCTTATTTGAGAAAAACTGGAAAATTTGATGTTCTTAAGAAATTTTATGATTTTGATGCCAAATTCATAGTTGTTGATGTTATTTGAGTGATTTGAATGCACGAGCAAGTTCGTATGATGTTTTTAGATTGGTGCGCATGTTTGGTTTGGAGCCCCGAGGGCTCGGGTAAGTTTTGGATAGGCCACGAAGTGGAATTTGGACTTAGGGTGTTGCAGATTTTGAATTGGGGAATTGCAGGCCTGCAGGCTTCGCATTTGCGAGGGCTGAGTCGCAAATGCGAAATAGCCCAGGCTAGCCTTTCCTCGTAAATGCGAGTTTTCCATTGCAAATATGATGTTCCCTTATTTTGGCCAGTCGTTGCAAATGCGACAGAATGTTCGCAAAAGCGACTTCACAAATATGTAAGTCACTTCGCAAATGCGAGCTTAGCAGAGTCTTGGTTCTCAGTTGCGAACTCTGGTCGCAATTGCGATACCTGCAACCTTTAAATTCATAACTTAGACGCATTTTAATCATTTTTCACACTCTTTCAAAACCAAACCACTCGCAAATTTTTAAAGGCAACTTCTTCTCCAAATCGACTGTACGTGATTTCTAGCTATTTTTCTTCAATCCTTAACATCTTTTCACATGATTTCAACTCAAAATCATTGATTTTCATGGGGGAAATTGGGTGTTTTGGGTAGAACCTAGGTTTTTCAAATTTTGGGGATTTAGACCTCGATTTGAGGTCCGATTTCAAAATAAATTATATATTTGGGTTCGTGGGGGAATGGGTAATCGGGTTTTGGTTCGAACCTCAGGTTTTGACCATGTGGGCCCGGGGGCGATTTTTGACTTTTTGGATAAAACTTTGGAAAACTTATTTTCATGCATTAGAATTGATTAAGTTAGAATTTATTGATGTAATTAAGTAACTTGTGGCTAGATACGAGCGAATTGGTGGTAGAATCAAGAGATAAGCGATAGTTAAGACTTGGATTGTGTTCGTGGCATCGAGGCAAGTGTTTGGTCTAACCTTAGCATGAGGGATTATGAGTTGAGTCCTATTTTCTATGTGGTATTTGTTGAGTACGATGAATAGGCATGGTCACAAGTATCTATACGTTGGTGTCAAGCACGCCCGCGAGTCTTATATTGTGACTATTATGACTTCATTGTATTAGTCACGCCTTGGTGATGATTTCTATTGTTGGGCAAAGTTTGTGGAAGTAATTGTGATATTTAAACATTGAGGAGCGTTGGCTCAAGTTGTATAATGAAATGTAAAAGTATAAGTGGAAATTGAACCTTTTAGATCATTGGCTCAAGTTGTGAAGTGAGTTGTGAAGTAAAAGTGAAAAAGAGAAGAGAATCATTATATTGCCTCCCTTGTCGGGATATTGTTGCTTTTAATGCTATCTCCCTTGCCGGGATGTTGATGTTGTTCCTTTGCCGAGACTTGATTGTTGATCTATTGTTCCTTTGCTGGGATTCTTATTGTAATTTCATTTATTTCCTTGCCCTATTATTTGTGATTGTTGTTTGGGTGAGGAAGAGTATTAAAGCATGAAGGGTGATTGATAAATGATGAAAAGTGTATATTTTTGAGTATATTTACATAGTAATTCTTATGTGTGTCGCGAGAGATTACATGATTTTCAATGTGAACTGTACTCATTATGTGTTTCTTATTTGTAGGAATAAGTTTGGATGATAAATGATCAAAAGATGACAATTCGACACAAAAAAAAGAAATTAAAGGATTGGGAGCTCGTCTATTCTCGTGCGTGGCACGAAGTCGGACGCGAAAAAGGAGAAAAGTTAAGGAACAAAACAGCGAAGCGAAGCAAAGTCACATAGCACTTCGCGAAATGGAAGAATCTCAAAAGCTGGATCCGCATCTAGACGCGAAGGCAAACGCGGATCCGCGTCAAAGTCCGCGTCTAGACGCGAATTCCAGCTCTCCCATCTGAAGTAGGATTGAAGAATTCGGTCCCTCATCAAACCTAGATCATATAAATACATCCTAAAACACCACTTTGAAGGGGGGAGACACTACTTTAGGGTTAGACAACACCCTTGGAGGCAAGAACGCGCTAGGAGCAAGGAGGAAGATTCAACTACGAGTTTTTCCCTTCCTCTTCCTATTTTTATTGTTGGTTATGAATTTGAGTATTGTGTTTTCATATACTTTTATGAATAGCTAATTTGTGAGCTCGAGTTTTGATAGAACCTTTTGTAGGATGAATTCTTATTATTTTTAATATAATTTAGCCTTGAATTTATCTATTTGTTCGACTACGTATTTGTTGCTGTTGATTGAACGACCATCAATTGATTGTGCCTATTTAGTGTGTACTGCTCGAGAGAGAGTACATATTTAGGAAGTTGTTGAACAACATCACTCCTAACTTATGTGAGAGATCAATACGGAGGGTTTAAAGGCGGGATTAGAAATAACGAAACCTTGGTGCGGTCGTAGTGAACGGTGAATTAGTGCCAACTAGTGTAGTTCGAGAGAATACATCTAGTAAATTGTGGTAGTTGCTCGAGAGAGAATTATGACAACCAAAGTACTCACGATCGGTAGAGAATACTTAGGCGAAAATATAGAAGACAAGCGAGAAGGATTCCAACAATTGGGGAAATCATAACTCTAGACCTCTTAATCTTTTCTCCATCCTTATCCTTGTTAATTGATAGTTTTACTGCTTTCTAGTATTTGTTAGTTAATTAGATAAAAATAAACATTATAATCTTTTGTAATTAGGAAATTGTTTGGACTTGTATTTCTTAGCGATATTGAACAACTGTAGCTAAGCCTTAGTTCTCTATGGGATTTGACTCCGGACTTTTAGACTAGATTATATTTGCAGCGACCGCTTATCCTTTTTAGGACTAGAGTTGGGCGTGATCAAATTTTGGCGCCATTGCCGGGGAACTAACGGTGTAGCTGTAGGTTCACATATTGCTAGGTTTCAAGTTTGAACTTTTATTTTTATTTTCTGTATTTTATTTTTTTTTAATTTTTATTTTACTTGTTGACTTTAAGAACATGGAATCTTGGAATTATGATCGTTTTGATGTTAGTAATTCTACTTTTAATCCTCCTTATGCATATTGTAGAGAAAATCACCTATGGAAAAATTATCGAAATATTCCCGAGAGCTAGTTATGTGCACCAACTCAATCTTATATATGGAATGTATGTGATATGTGTGGTGGTCGAGATTATCACTTTCATAGTTGTCCTTATATTTCTTATCTTTTCCCAACCCCATTACTTTGATGGTTCTTCTTTTTCTTGTAAAGTTAATAGGAACAAAGAACCCGGGGATGATAACCTGAAAGAGATAAAGGATATGCTAAAATACCTTATGGAACAAAATGATGAAATACAGATGCAGATAGAAAGGCAAGATGCTACTATTCGCAACCTGGAGGCACAAATGAGTCAACTAGTGGAAGCATTTAATGCTCAACAAGCCACTATTGGGGATAATAGTCAAGAAGAGCATGAATTAGACACTGAAATTGAGGTGCTAATGGAGGAGGATAGAGTAGAACACCAACAATCTATCCAACTAGAATTTGAGGATGCCGATGTTCAAGAAGTAACACTAGAGTCATCCAAGGACATTAAAGATACAAATTTAGTTGAATCTAGTGTGATTGGTGTTGAGGAGGTAAAAAATCATTAAGTTCATGTATTTGAGCGCGTTGAACCTTATTCCAAACACTTCTCTACATTATGTTCGGATGGTGAAAAGAGAATAGATCATTACGAGCATAAAAAGGAGTCCAAGGAAGAGGTAGATGAGCCTTATATTTTGAAATTCTCAAGGTCGTCTAGGCAAGGTGACACTCCTCAGTCGAGAGCCAAAAAGTACATAAGACTTTATCTAATTTTTGGCTCGCACGAATTTGTACCGCCCCAAGAGCATAATCATAAGCTTGAAGCAAAACTTGGGGTTCAATTCATAAGCTCAAGGTGGGGGCAGAAAGTGATTCACGTTGTGCCACGACGTTAAATCAAGTGCTTGTTGGGAGGCAACCCAGATTTACCTCTTTCTTTTATATTTTTTTATTTTTTAATTGTATTATTTTGTAGTGTCAATTTTTAATTTTCTAGGAGCATGGAAATCAATGCTATTGGAAGGATGACAACAAATCAGATGGTTGGAACTAAGTGCGAGGTACCCGCACGAAGGACAAGCTTGGGAGAAGTATGAGTATCCTATGTGTTGTTGATGCTTCGGACTTTGGCCTACCAGGGAGTTTCTGTCACCCTCTTGTTATTTATGGTATGCATTGGGGACAATGCACCATTTTAAATGTGGGGTGAAGAGACTGTTTGGGTAGTTTTCTATGTTAGTTGTATTATTTTATGCGCATTAAAAAAAGGGAAAAATATTAGGTAGAAATAATCCCTCTTGGTTTTTCTTATGGCCACGATTCTTTTCCAAGAAATGACATTTGAACCAGGTAGTAGTTTTTTTTTTCAAGTAGAATTTTCAAAAAGTTTTGGACTTTTCCCAACGATGGACTTCCTATACAGTTTTATTGAGGGTTTAAAGTCTAAAAGAAATACAAAAAGAATTCTTTTTTTCAATTGTAATGGAATGGGAAGAACTTGAGTATCTATGCTTTTTGACATGTTTTATGTTGGGGCTTAGAGCTGGAGCATTTGCAATGAGTACTTTCTTCTTTATTCTCGTGATTATATGCCTTGAGAATATATGTGTTTCTTTTGACGCCTGGGCTCGTCTATTGACTCATGTTGCTACCTCCTAGTGTTTGGATTATTTCATGACTGTGCTAGTTGCTTTAACTTTAGAGTGGGGTCTGAGCCATCCTGAGTAAGTCATGTCCTATGTGTGAAGTGAGATTTTGGTTGTACTCTGTGCCATCCCTTGTTAATCATTTGAGCATGTAAACCTTTTCTTTGGTACCCACATTACAAGACGAATCCCTTTTGTTCTTAATGAAATCTTGTTGAACCTTTACTTCCGAAATCACTTAAGTCGCTAGAAGTAAAGGAAAAGAGATTTGTAGTTTTTGAGTGGAACCATAGAAAGACCAAAAGGTGCATGTGTATATTGAGAAAGCCACTAGTTGGAAATATTAATTTATGGAGGGTGTTGAAAAGATTAAAAAAAACCCTCCAATTCACTTTGATATGTGCTAGTACTTATGTAGATGTGCTTAAAGTCAATGGGCTATGTTATTTACGGTTTTGTAGCAATATGTTGGGTGATCATGAAGAAGATGTGCTTAAAGTTTAATGTGTATTGTATTAAAAGTGCTCAGAAGAGTTATCTACTACTATCCATATCTATCCTACCCGTCCCATAGCCTACATTACAACCCATGAAGACCTAATTGATCCTAGACTTTGCGAGCTTGAATTAGTAGAGACTTACATTATGGGCAAGCCTATGGTACGAGCTTTGGGGGCACATGAGTTTCTCTGCTAGAGTGAGTGAATTATTTTATTTTGTGAGTCCTTAAATTATACTTGAATTCATATTTGGGTGTGCGGACTGATTACTCTCCTTGTTTCGATGGTGAGGCACATGCTTTACAATGGATTGGTAAGGAACTCGTATCTTTAGTTTGCACAAGAAGAGAGTCACAAAGAGGAACATAATGGAGTAAATTTTTAAGTCTAGGATGTTAGAAGAGTCATACAAATATTTTAAATAATCTTGGCATGAGTTTAGAACTTGAGAAAATGTATGAAGAGTGCATATGTTGGGTTCTAAGCATTGATATAAACCATTGTTATTGGTGTGATGCTTGAGTATGTGTAGAAAGGTATTTCTTACCTATGCGCTCAATTTTAAGTTGCTCGAGGACGAGCAAGAGATTAAGTGTGGGGTGTTGATAAATGATGAAAAATGTATATTTTTGAGTATATTTGCATATTATTTCTTGTGCGTGTCACGGGAGATTACATGATTTTCGAAGTGGAATATACTCAATGTGTGTTTCTTATGTGTAGAAATGAGTTTGGATGATAAATGATCAAAAGATGACAATTCGACACAAAAAGAAGAAATTAAAGGATTGAGATCTCGTCTATTCTCGTGCATGGCACGAAGTCAGACGCGAAAAAGGAGAAAAGTTAAGGAACAAAACAGCGAAGCGAAGCAAAGGCAGGGAGCGCTTCACGAAATGGAAGAATCTCAAAAGCTGGATCCGCGGTAAAGTCCGCGTCTAGACGCGAAGGAAAGCGTGGATCCGCATCAAAGTCCGCGACTAGACGCGAAGGCAGACACGAATTCCAGCTCTCCCATCCGAAGTTGGATTGAAGAATTCCGCCCCTCATCAACCCTAGGTCATATAAATACATCCTAAAACACCACTTTGAAGAGGGGAAACACTACTTTAGGGTTAGATAACACCCTTGGAGGCAAGAACACGCTAGGAGCAAGGAGGAAGATTCAACTACGAGTTTTTCCCCTTCCTCTTCCTATTTTTATTGTTGGTTATGAATTTGAGTATTGTGTTTTCATTTACTTTTATGAATAGATAATTTGTTATCTAGAGTTTTGATAGAACCTTTTGTAGGATGAATTCTTATTATGTTTTAATATAATTTAGCCTTTGAATTTATCTATTTGTTCGACTACGTGTTTGTTGCTGTTGATTGAACGACCATCAATTGACTGTGCCTATTTAGTGTGTACTGCTCAAGAGAGAGAGTACATATTTAGGTCGTTGTTGAACTTCATCACTCCTAACGTATATGAGAGATCAATACGGAGGGTTTAAAGGCGGGATTAGAGATAACGAAACCTTGGTGCGATCGTAGTGAGCGGTGAATTAGTGCCAACTAGTGTAGTTCGAGAGAATACATCTAGTAAATTGTGGTAGTTTCTCGAGAGAGAATTACGACAACTGAAGTACTAACGATCGGTAGAGAATACTTAGGCAAAAATATAGAAGACAAGCGGGAAGGATTCCAACAATGTGGGAAATCATAACTCTAGACCTCTTAATCTTTTCTCCATCCTTAACCTTGTTAATTGATAGTTTTACTGATTTCTACTATTTGTTAGTTAATTAGATAAAAATAAACATTATAATCTTTTGTAATTAAGGAAATGTTTCGGACTTGTATTTCTTAGCAATTTTGAACAACTGTAGCTAAGCCTTAGTTCTCTGTGGGATTTGACTCCGGAGTTAGATCGGATAATATTTGCAGCGAATGCTTATCCTTTTTAGGACTAGAGTTGGGCGTGATCTGATCAGTGATGCCATTTATTGTTTTGGTGAGAGAGTATTAAAGCACGAAGGGTGATGCCGTGTATGATTTGTGAGGAAGAGTGTAATGCACGAAGGGTGATGCCGTGCCGCATGATGTACAATTCCGTGTTGATTATATTGATTATATGGTGAGGACGAGAGTAAAAGCACGAAGGGTGATGCAGTTCAATTTATATTGATTCTTTTGTAAGGACGAGAGTAAAAGCACGAAGGGTGATGCCATGCACTTGTTGATTCTTGATTATTGTTGATAACTGAGATATGATGTTCCTCTTATTTACTCGTTGTCTTTCTATTGATAATTAATGTTTACCCCAGCATGCTTCCCCTTTCTATATTTTACTGTACATTACTTGTATGCGATGAAACCCGGGGAACCGATTTCCCACGAAGAGATACTTCGGATAACAGCCCCGGAAGCACGGGATCTTAAGTCGATCGCCTCCCTCGGAACCCGCCAACACCTTGCCAAGAATAAACGATTGCTAGAGGCCCGATGACCATAAATATTTCCCGAGGAATGCACCCGGGGTTGACCAAATCTCCTCAAGTGGTTCGACGCCAGCCCTCGCACGACGTGAAGCCAACGGACTGTCACATCTCATCCCCTTTGTCACATCAAAAGATTCTGTACTATGTTTGGGCATCCCCTTTTATATAAAAAGGGGGTCATTAACGCCTTGTAAAAAAAGCTCCACTTCTCCACAAAAGGCAATAATATCTCTGTCTCTCTTTCTCTCTAAATTGCTCGTCCTCTTTAACTCGAAGTTATTCATACTCGATCGACCTTTTCATTGGTTCGAGACCACCCTTGTATCTATTATCTCTTAACTTTCTCTTCATTATATAGCTTGATATTGGCTGAGAAAAGCCTCGCTTAAACATATTTCTGCCCATCATCCCTTCCCCGATTATCTCTGGTAGCTCAATATCGACTCACGCCTCTGCCCGGAGGCCTTCATCGATCCGCTCCACGCTTGGGCGACGGGACCTTCGGTTTGCTTACTGCCTTGATTTAATTCGTATTTTATCATTATACTGCATAAACTTAATACAAACCTCCCTAAAAAGTAGCTCGGGAATAGATCACATATTTTTAGAATCTCATTTACAAATTTATTTGTTGTTATCATTTTTACGGTAAACAGTTTGGCACCCACCGTAGGGCTAAAAATAATAGTGATTAAATAGATCACATATTTTTAGAATCTCATTTACAAATTTAATTGTTGTTATCATTTTTACGGTAAACAGTTTGACACCCACCGTAGGGCTAAAAATAATAGTGATTATTTTCTTACTGGTTTTGTCACATAAACACGCGTTATCTTTCACACTTTTTTCCAAGATCCTTTAATTTCAGGCTAAAATGTCTGGTTCGATAAACAGGGCCAAAAACAATAATCTCAAAAATCACGGAGAAAATGGCGTGGAGCACCTCCGCAGAATCCTGGTATCGTCCTCGGACCGATCCTAGCGGACGCAGATTCACAAGACGCACAACAAGTCGATGAAACCCCTCATAATGACAGAAGCATATGACACGATAAACAACATGAAGCGCAAAAAAACCCCGACCCAGGAAGAATAGGAAGTTCGTCTTCACATTATCTTTGAAATGTTGCAGGCACAGCAACTGGCCATTGCTCAGCTGAAAATCCACCCAAGGACCCCCAGCACAGCGATACCAGAGAAGGATCTCCCTGCTGAGCGAATACTCGAAAGGTCAAGCAACAACGGATCGGTAGCCGACCCCGCCATCGTAAAATTGCTCGAGGACCTCACCAAAAGAATCAAATCAGGAGAGAAAATGATTGCGGCCAATGATAAAAAGGTCGAAACCTACAACTCCAGGGTCGAACAGATCCCGGGTGCACCCCCGGTCCTCAAAGGCTTGGATTCAAAGAAGTTCATACAAAGGCAGTTCCCTAAGGAAGCAGCCCCAAAGTCCATCCCGAAAAAATTCAGAATGTCGGAACTCCCTAAGTACAACGATACCTCTGACCCTAACGAACACATCACCGCTTACACATGCGCGGTAAAAGGCAATGACATAAGAAACAATGAGATCGAGTTCTGTCACACCTCCTTTTTTACCTACATCCCCCGGAAGGAGTATAATAAAGGGAGTTTTTCCAATTAAAGGACAACCGAAACGGGAATATTATTTAAAAGATTTAGAGTCGCCACTTGAGAGATTTATGGTGTCCCAAGTCACCGGTTGAATCCCGAATCGAGGAAAAGATTGACTCTCTTTAACAGTCCATGAACCAGAAATCCTAAGTAAGGAATTCTGTTAACCCGGGAGAAGGTGTTAGGCACTTCCGAGTTCCGTGGTTCTAGCACGGTCGCTCAACTATTATATTCGGCTTAATTATCTGATTTTAAACAATTGTGAACCTATGTGCAAATTTTACTTTAACCGCTTTTATTTTTTTTAGTGAAAATTACAACGTTATTAAAACATGTCTCGAATCACGTCATGTAAATGTACCCATGATTTTTGACGTATTTTAACATCATTGAGATTTGGATTTGGGTCACATAAATGTACACCCGAGCTTAAGAAGGTAAAATTATTAAATATTGTGCCTAAAGAAACTAACGCGTTGTTAACTTTACAAGGGCCATGGAAATTCACTAAAGGTCACGCCTCGGATTCGAAGGATCATTACAATATTGATTAAAACGATGGTCATGCAATTAGTCACCTTTTGTTCGGCATAGAACACCTCAATTTATTTTAACTTCTATACTTAATTATGAGGGCCATTACTATTTATGTTGTTTAAAATGGCACATCTCAATTAAACAAAACCCAACTTAATTAGCTAAAGGAAAATTGTGGAACTTCTACTCCTTTAAATAAAATCTTGGACCCGTTAACTACTAGCAGCAATTTTAACACAGAATAATACTTGATAAGATTAAAAAAAAATCCAAGCAAATACTTAGTAGGTTCTCTCATCTATGCCTACCAAAAATAACTTTCCAATTGACACAACAATCCATGTATTAACAATACTTTAATATCTAATGGATCAATTCCAAATTGTACCCTCTCACTCACGTGTCTGCAACTTAAGCAAATTTCCCCTACTCACTTCGTATACATGTAGTAAAATAATTTAATGAGCAACGGGAGTATAAATATACTCCAGACCAGTAGTAAGAACTATAGATGCAGACCAAAACTGCATAAGTTGCAGTTCATGCGAAAATCAATAATCTAGGAGCCCTAGAATTCAATAATGACCTCAAAGATGCAAGCTAGATAAAATACGGATGTGAATAGATATATGAGACTCTATACACATACTAATGTTCTATATTGACCATTCAACTATCGATTTTAAAAGTAAACAAATAAGAAACCACTGTCAAAACTATGTCACAAATATCAATCTTTAAACAATTGTATTCATATAACTAAGCCACCATTTCAAAACTGATGGTTATATTCATATTTCCCCGTCCCCACTAACGGTTCCTGAACACTTTCATTCACAACAAACAAACAGAGTCTTATAGCCTTGAGATTCCACCATGAACGAGAAGACAAGAGTTTCAATTTCCATGAAATAGAAGATGAAATGTAAGAAGCTGTTGAACCTGTATGAAATCAGTTTCCAGATCCATGGAACAATTATCTAGAGCAGTAACAACTTGAATCTCATTCACAATTTCAATTTAAAATAGCAGAAACATTTAAGACATACCTAAATCGCAATAAGCCAATTTTAAAAAGATGAAGAAGATGCAGAATATCTACAGTGAGTTCAGGTCTTTTACAAATACAAATTCGTTGCACAGATGCACTGAATAGAACTACAGAGAAAACAAGGAAGGAAATGAAGTGCTATATGAATAACAAGCTAATATCCAACTTCACAATTCCATTTCTTATTCCAGTCTTCAAATCAAGCATTCTCATTACACACAAGTTGTAAAGCATATACCTGGAAATTGAGAAAATCAAAAGGAAAAGGGTCAGATGACTTGCAGCAGCAGCATAACCAAGCAGCAACGTATCATTAATAGCAAACACACAACTCCAGACTTAATTAAACGGATCACAAGATGTTGTTTCTCAAAAACCCAATGACGCAATAGTTTTAATACTTCTAGACTCAAAATTTCTTAAGGAAAACCAATATCAATTTACTTCAAAGCTCCAAGTGAGTTACAAGCTATTGTTTTTACAATTGAAAAGGATCAAAAGATAATCACTGAAAGAGTTTGATGAAACAATGGAGTTTCAGTCTGTCTATCAGTGAATTCCAGTGTTCTCTATCTATTCCTCTCTGTTTTTCAGTCTATCTCCCTCTCTATATTTCAGAATCTCTTATGCTCTCTTAAACTCAATGCTCTGTGGGTATCTATGTGTGTGTGTAGCAGAATAATCTCTTGATCCCCTCAAAGTATTCAACTCTCAGTATCTATTTTTCTTTTTGTATCTGTGTGTGTCCCCCCCTTTTATAAGCTTTTAAACTCTTTTTTCCTCCTGATTTTAAGCCTTAGTGGAAAGTTAATTATCCTATCTTAGCCCTTAAAATCAGCCTTAGTGCAGCTCCCACTATTAATTGTCTATTATCTTTTTCAATTCCACTCAGAAATGTCCTCAATCAGTTTATTAGCAGCCTACCTATTAATTATTTATGGTTCCAATTCAAATTCACCCCTGAACTACTCCTGAAATCCCCTGTGAATTACTATTAAAATTAACAGCAGCCGGATCAAGACATGGGTCAAATTGACCCATGAACCTAAACCCAAAACCTTAGGCAGAGCCTGGGTCAACTTGACCCAAAGAAACCAGTCCCAAACCCTGGCAGACCCTGTGTCCAATTGACCAACTCCAATTCAACCAATTCACTTACTTGAAATCTAATTGACCATTCTACAGATTAACTTAATTCGAGTCTAATGTTGTCTTACCAAAATCAGAAAATACTCCACATATGAACAAACAGAATTGACCTTAGCAAGGACTCAATAATGGAAAAGGAAATTTTAAACACGCTGGTTTCAATTTAAAAAAAACAAATATATAAAAGTATAACTTCATTCGAAACTAGATTAATCAAAAAAGAAAAAAAAGAGAAGGAGCATAGACAAATAAATAACAAACAAAAGAGAAAAAATGGAAAGGAAAAATCAAGCTTACCTCAAAACTAACGGACACTATTCTTGACTTAAAACCTCGATGAGTCCTTGGATTTGTGGCCGGAATAAACTTCAATCGTGTGTTCTCAACTGAGAACATACAACGGAAGTTGATTCCAACCCCAAACCGTTAAAGCTCGC